>JAPXFY010000033.1:44428335-44518335 GCA_030674185.1 Monoplex corrugatus
CCCCACCACCACCACCACACACCCCTTTTTTGTTTTGTTTTGGGGTTGTTGTTTTTTTGGTCTAAAATCATTTCAGTGAACAGACAATAAAGCAATGACCACCACTACCCCCCTCCATACATACACACACACACACACATCACACACACACCACACACACACACACACACACACACAAATAACACACACACACACACAACACACACACACTACACACACACACATACAACACACACACACACACACACACACACACACACACTCACACACAACACACACACACACACATCTCTCTCTCTCACACACACACACACACACTCACACACACACACACACTCTCTCTCTCTCTCTCTCACACACACACACACACACACACACATCACACACTCTCTCTCTCTTACACCACACACCACACAACACACACACAACACACACAACACACACACAACACAACAAACAAACACACACACACACACACACACACACACACACACACACACAACACAACACACACACACACACACACACACACACACACACACACACACACACACACACACACACATACACACACACACACACACACACAGAGCATACCTTAACATCACGGAGATATCCAATCACCAGCTTGTTCCTGTTGACCCTGTTGACGCAGGCTGCCCACTCCATCACCGCACCACCCTCATCCTCGTCCACTAGCGTCACCCAGTTCTCCTGCTCACACACAACCAGCACACTGACCAGTTGCTGTGGTGTAGTGGTTAGTGCAATGAACTACTAACTTCAAGGTTGTGGGCTCAACTCCCCATCAATCCCTTCTAAAAACCACAGCAGGGTTTTTCGGCTCCAAGCGGCTCCTACCCAATGTTGAACATGCTATGGGCTTATTAGGAAGACTGGGACCCTGCAATTGAGGCTCATCCACTTCAAGGATGCATCAATGAGGGTGTTGCTCAAATCTTTTGACCAACAACCACAGTGTCTGTATCTCTCTGGTCCTCGTTGGTGCCAGGATATATTATGATAGTAAGCGTAGAGTACAGCCCTGTCACGCAGTCTCAATCCTAGATGGAACTCCATAGCATCACGATTATCATCTTCATCATCATCATCATCACTGCATTGTAAAAGCCTGGGGGGAAAAAAGGAGGTGATGATCCTTAAAAAAAAAACAACGCTGAAACCCTTGAGTCCATGTCTATTCAACTCAATTCAAAATCACTTTATCATCCCCAGTGTGTCATTTGGATACTACAATGCATGCATGTGTCGGAGCATGCGCGTGTGAGAAAGTGTGTCAAAAATGTGTGCAAGTCTTTGTGCATGCGCGTGAGAAAAGTGTGTCTAAAAACGTGCATAAGTCTAACAGCATGTACGTGTGAAAAAGAGTATCTAAAGGTGTTTGCACCTATGTCTGCATGTAAGAATATGTGTATATATGTAATTCTGTCTGACTGATTTTAAGAAATGTCTTGTGGTGGGGGATTGCAAAGGGGGACAGTGGATGGGAGAGTTGCCATGTCACGTGTAAGGATGTGTATGGGTCTGATCATCATCAACATCAAGTGCCTTGCCACATGGTGTGGCAATCATGGCCCTCCATATGCATTTATCCCTTGATGCTGCAAGCACATCCTCCACCCTCTCTGTCTTCACCACTCTACAAGTCCGTCCAATATTTTTTCCGGGTCACCTGGCGCTCTCTTTCCCTCCAGCTTTCTGTTGTGACCAGATGCTTCCAATTCCCCTTCCTCATAAAATGGCCTATAAATGTTGCCTGTTTTTTCCTAATCTTCCTTATGAATGATCTTCTTGTGTCTGCCTCCATCAAGACTGTCTCGTTTGTTTTCTTTGCTGTCCACGGTACTCTCAACATTCTTCTTCGAAACCACATCTCGGCTGCCTCAATCTTGTTCTGGCTTTGCATGTTGACTGTCCATGCCTCACAACCGTAAAACATTATCGGTTCTACCTAACATTCAAGAACTCTCTTTCTGATGTTAACTGTTAGGCATCTGTTGGTAAGATGTTTTTCATCTTCTTGATATAGTGAGATAGATGTGAGTGTGAACAGAGTGAGCATGCTGTCACTAAACAAAATTCCCATTCCCTGAACTTGGCAATGAAGCATCTTGTGTGCATATGTGTTTGTGCATTTGTTCCCTGTGTAAGCTCATAAAAGCCTGTATACTGCGCGTGCGTATCTCTGTGTGTGTCTCTGTGTGCGTGTGCGTGTGTATGTGTGAGTGCGTGTGTGTGTGTGTGTGTGTGTGTGTGTGTGTGTGTGTGTGTGTGTGTGTGTGTGTGTGTGTGTGTGTGTGTGTGTGTGTGTGGTGTGTGTGTGTGTGTGTGTGTGTGTGTGTGTGTGTGTGTGCGCGTGCGTATGTGCATGTGTGTGTGTGTGTGTGCATGTGTGTGTCTTTGTGTGTGCATATGTGTGCGTGCATGTGCGTGTGTGTGTGTGTGTGTGTGCATGTATGTCTGTCTTTGTGTGTGCATATGTGTGTGTCTGTGTGTGTGTGCGCACGCGCGTGTACGCGCATGTGTGTGTGTACATGTTCACGAACACACAGATGTCAACTCACAGGTTCAGGTTTGGCGAAGTTGATGTTGATCAGTTTGTAGCGTGGAGCGTCTTTGTTGGTTTTGAAGGTGAACACCGTGCCAACATTGGTGATGTACTGCCACAGAGAAAACACATATCCCTTGATAATACACATACACATCAAAAACATAAATATGGAGAAAAAAAAAAAGATACAAACAGACAAGACATGGAGAGGAATGAAAAACAAAAGAGTTGAAAAGGGGGGGGGGGGGGGGGGATTGCATGTTTTCTATATGACCTGCTTGTTTATATTTGAGTGTTTGTGTAATATGTAATTGATGGTGACAATGTTTATATTTAAGTGTTTATCTTATATATAATTGATAGTGACTAAATTCATGTACATAGACCCTTTGTTTTAACCCTTCGACTCCTGCACCCTATCTACAGACTGCAAAAGCTTAACCCTCTGACACCCTCACCCCATTCAGCAGCTTCCTGCAAGAAGCTAGTGGATAGGGAGGGGGAATCAAAGGGTTAAGTTTTTGCTTTGCTAACATTGCTATTAATGCAGGATGCTGGTGGACAGGGTGCGGGAGTGAAAGGGTTAAAGATGTAGACGTTCTGCATGTATTTTAAACTTTAAGTCTGATACAAATGATCTTGCTTTGCTAGTATGTTTATCGTTACATTTTGCTGAAAACAAATACAAATAAATTTAAAACAAACAAACAAACAAACAAACGAACAAACACCACCAACAACAACTAAATTCTGAAACTGTATAAATTAAATGACTTTATATCGTTTAAAAAACATATAACTGACTAGTAGATATGACGTATGTATACGAGTTTTGCTCAATCCATTGCATTTAAATCTTGTTCAGTTTTCTCAATGATATCGTAATAATGTTCAGCAAACATTGTCTATGTCAAAAACGAATTAAAAATAAGTTTGAAAAAAAAAAAAAAAAAAAGAAAAAGGGGGAAATGGGAGGAGACAAAGGAGACAAAGGAGACAAAGGAGAAAAAGACTAAAACAGGAGAATATGGAAACAACAAAGGTGAAAACAGAGGACAGGATGGACATGGTGGAGAAGAAAGGGGAAGTGGAAGAGGAGAAGGAGAATGCAGGAGAATCACCGGTACTCAAATCTGCCAAAAATCTGCGCTTGTCTGTCCGTGTCTTGTCCATGTCATGTCTAGTGTTACCAAATACGCAGTCTGGTCATTCTTGTTTTTCTGGTTCCTGTTTGCTTGAACGCTGGTGGCACTGTTGATTCCAGGATTTTCAAAAAGAGGGATCAGCCCCCCCCCCCCCCCCCTTCCAGTCAGAAAAAGGGGGGCCTGACAAAACCAGTGGGAGTCAGCGGCGGCAGGGCAAAAACAGTATTCACTTCATTTTCGCGTTCGGCACTCAAATTCTGACAATGGCGGCTGTGTCATTTCCGTTCAATAAGTCTGTGTAATAAATGCTGATTGGTTTACAGCGACCAATCGTAAAGCTTCGCACTCAGTCACCCCTACCACTTGCTAAAAATAACCACAGTGTGCTTGGAGTGGAGTGGGACCTATGAATCAGTCAGGCCTAGCCTGCGTGTGTTGCCTGCGGGGCCGATTCGGCCGAAAGCTAGATGTGTAGGCCTTACGGTACGTGTTGGCGAGCAAAACATGCGGGCTTTCCTTGATAAATGCGGGATGCTGCCCGCACGAGGCTTGATTTTTTGCGGGCAAAAGAAAAAAATCGTGTGAATCCCACAGCCTAGAATCAACACTGCTGGTGGTCATTCTGATCAAGATTTCTGATCACTTTAATGACTGCTTTCTAGTTATATTACATTGTTTCAGTATTACAGCAGTTTGGTTGCTTGCTTGGTTGGTTGTTAGCTGGTTGGTTTGATTTTCTTGTTAATACACTGTATTAGATCATTTTTGTATGACGTTCTGTTTTATGTCCAATCTTCTTAGAGTATCTTTTTTTATCCTGTTAAGACTTGTGGACTTCGTCTTGTCTTTTGTGTAGAACTGGCAAAGGCCGGTTGGCCAAATATGTGGCTTGTCATTTCATGTCACATCTTGTCACGTCTTGTCATGTCTTGTCCTGTCTCGTCTTGTCATGTCTTGCCAGGTCACGTCTTGTCTTTTCTCGTCTTGTCTTGTCCCGTCTCGCCCTGCCCCATCCTGTCCTGTCCCGTCTTGCCTTGTCTTGTTATATCAAATACGCGTTCTGATTCCTTTTTGTGTATTTCTAGTTCCTGTTTGCTTGAAGCTGGCAGTCAATTTGACTGCCTTCAACAGTGCAAGTCACAAGACTTTGTTAAATTACTCAGTGAAATGCATAAATCATAAAATCATCTAGGTGCAAAAAGGATCTGAAAGCTTCCATGGTCTTTGGACTAGAAGCATGGATACTGATACAATCCAAAAAGTTGTTGTTTTTTTAAAGACTACCTCACCCCACCCCACCCACTCCATCCCCCATTTTGGCAGTTTTCCTGAAACGGATAACCATACTACGCAAATATCAATCAATCAATCATGCATACCTCATATTCTGCGTCAAAGTTATCAACCAACTTCACGTAAGATAGTTTTCCTGAAACAGAAAAAAAAAATCAATAAATAATCAAGACAGTCAAAACGCACCAACAGTCTATCTTTCTCCATAACTTTAAGATGCCACCTGTATAACTGTGATCTAGAAAACAAATAAATGTTATTAACCCTTTGACTCCCTGCACCCTATCCACCAATTGCAAAAGCTTAACTCTTTGACTCCCTCACGCTATCCATCAACTTCATGCAGGAAGCTGGTGAATAGGGTGAGAGAATCAAAGGGTTAAGTTTTTGCTTTGCTAACATGGCCGACAGTATAGGATGCTGATGGACGGGGTGCGGGAGTCAAAGGGTTAAACACTGGAACTTGCATCAACAAATCCCTGTTTTACAAGAACCTAATGGGTAGATCAGGTGAAAAAAAATAGGCAGCCCCATTTACCCATAGAAGGGTTCTGCACGTGTAGAAATTAAGGTCCCCTCCTGTTTTGGAACCACAAGAGCTATCTAGTTTGTTTTCAGGTAGTTAGGGGTTCCTCTTACCTGTCATGCTGTCTTTTCCTCACCTGTATTTCTTCCTAATTCTCTCTGTAGCTCCCCACAGACGGAGTATGACTGCCTTTGAGGCGGGATAAAGAACAGTCAATAAAGCAAAAATCCACTGTGTCTGCTTGGTTGTGGGTTTGTATGAATATATATGCTTAGATAGGGATGCTTGCAGGAGCTGTAGCTACAAAAGAAAAAGAAGAAAAAGAAGAAGAGGAAGAAGAAAAAGAAGGAGAAAATGAAGAAGAAAATGAAGAAGAAAATTAAGAAAAAGAAAAAGAAAAAGATGAAGAAGAAGAAGAAAAGAAGGAAGAAGAAGAGAGGATGAAGAAGAGAAGAGAAGAAGAGGAAGAAATGATGAAGAGGAAGAAGAAGAATCGAAAAGAAGAATCTGAAGAAGAAGAACAAGAAAAGGAAAAGAAAGAAGAAAAAAAGAGGAGGAGGAGAAGAAGGAAAAAAAGAACAAAAGAACATGAAAAAGAAGAAATAGAAGAAGAAGAAGAAGAAAAGGAAGAAGAAGAGGAGGAGGAGCAAGAAGATTTTGAAGAAGAACAGGAAGAGGAACAGAAAGAGGAAGAAGAAGAAAGGAAGAAGAAAAAGAAGAAAGGAAGAAGAAAAAGAAGAAGAAGAAGAAAGGAAGACGAAGAAGAATAGCTGTATCTTGAGTTTGTAAAGCAAATCAATGTGCTGTGTTCTGTTCTGTTCACACAAAAGACAATCACACAGACAATACGCAAAAAACAAAAAAGTGACTGACCAGTGATTTTTCCTCCATCCAGAGCTTTCAAGTCGACATAGAACAATCTGTTCACGGGGTCACAACCTTCACGAGGGGTCAGAATGAGGTAATGGCCACACTCCGACGTTTCTGCTCCTCTGGAAAAAATGAAAGTACAAACAACCCTGATGACTTCTTCTGGAATGACACCCATAAATGTTGTTTTCATTTTTTTTCTTAAACGTCCATTCACATAATGAGCTTTAAGACAAAATAACATGTCCATGTATGCATGTGACAGTGAGTACAGAATACACTGTGAATGTATCTGTGTCTGTGTGTGTAAGGGAGAGAGGGGGGGGGAGGAGTGTTGTGCACTTTTTTATTTTTCATGAAAGACCACTGATCAGTGTGAAACATGGCTGTCACAACACGGCGCACAAATCTGAGATACTTTAGTTGGCCCACTTTCTGCCGGCTATTAATAGCGCACCCCTTCCCTTCCACTCCCCACACCCTTTTCGCCCGTCCCTTTATCACTAGTGCGAGAGCACAAAGACGCGCTACACTCACGGGCTCTGGTCGACACTGCCTGGCTAAAAATAGCACACGTAGGCGACGCTGGCTCGCACGTAGGCGATGCCGGCTCGCAACTAAAGGGTGGCAGAATGGCTGGGAAAATACAGCCGTGACAATAATGACAGTTCTGTGAGATACGTTTGTGCTTTATCAACATGATGGAATACTTGTTTAATAATTTGATAATAGACCCCCCTGTGGACCTTAAAATGTTCATTCGTTAACTTACATGTCGTTCTCCTACATGCAGTGGCAAGAACCTCTGGGCAAAAAGCCCAACAGCAAAAGGTCTTCAGAGAACCTGCACCATGTGAACCTTCCACTGTCTGGCTCTCCCCAACAAGTATATGAAGTCAACTGAACTTTTTCTGATACTGGCAACCCCCTCTTTTCATCATTATCATTACTGTTTGAAGCGTGACCAACAGTGCACAACCGTATCAGGGCTATAACCACCTCAAACAGTACACCATACCTCACTACAGGAGAAAAACAACTGAAAAAAAGAAAATTAAGTAAACACATCAGTGCATCTGTGCACATAATCTAAAGATATGCCCCTAGTGTTGACTGCTCCATCCAATTTATCACCAGAGGCGTTAAACAAAAATATATGCCCCTAGTGTTGACTGCTCCATCCAATTTATCACCAGAGGGGTTAAACAAAAATATATGCCCCTAGTGTTGACTGCTCCATCCAATTTATCACCAGAGGGGTTAAACAAAAATATATGCCCCTAGTGTTGACTGCTCCATCCAATTTATCACCAGAGGGGTTAAACAAAATATATGCCCCTAGTGTTGACTGCTCCATCCAATTTATCACTAGAGGGGTTAAACAAAAATATATGCCCCTAGTGTTGACTGCTCCATCCAATTTATCACCAGAGGGGTTAAACAAAAATATATGCCCCTAGTGTTGACTGCTCCATCCAATTTATCACCAGAGGGGTTAAACAAAAATATATGCCCCTAGTGTTGACTGCTCCATCCAATTTATCACCAGAGGGGTTAAACAAAAATATATGCCCCTAGTGTTGACTGCTCCATCCAATTTATCACCAGAGGGGTTAAACAAAAATATATGCCCCTAGTGTTGACTGCTCCATCCAATTTATCACCAGAGGGGTTAAACAAAAATATATGCCCCTAGTGTTGACTGCTCCATCCAATTTATCATCAGAGGGGTTAAACAAAAATATATGCCCCTAGTGTTGACTGCTCCATCCAATTTATCACCAGAGGGGTTAAACAAAAATATATGCCCCTAGTGTTGACTGCTCCATCCAATTTATCACCAGAGGGGTTAAACAAAAATATATGCCCCTAGTGTTGACTGCTCCATCCAATTTATCACCAGAGGGGTTAAACAAAAATATATGCCCCTAGTGTTGACTGCTCCATCCAATTTATCATCAGAGGGGTTAAACAAAAAGATATGCCCCTAGTGTTGACTGCTCCAACCAATTTATCACCAGAGGGGTTAAACAAAAATATATGCCCCTAGTGTTGACTGCTCCATCCAATTTATCATCAGAGGGGTTAAACAAAAATATATGCCCCTAGTGTTGACTGCTCCATCCAATTTATCACCAGAGGGGTTAAACAAAAATATATGCCCCTAGTGTTGACTGCTCCATCCAATTTATCACCAGAGGGGTTAAACAAAAATATATGCCCCTAATGTTGACTGCTCCATCCAATTTATCACCAGAGGGGTTAAACAAAAAGATATGCCCCTAGTGTTGACTGCTCCAACCAATTTATCACCAGAGGGGTTAAACAAAAATATATGCCCCTAGTGTTGACTGCTCCAACCAATTTATCATCAGAGGGGTTAAACAAAAAAGATATGCCCCTAGTGTTGACTGCTCCAACCAATTTATCACCACAGGGGTTAAACAAAAATATATGAACACAACTAGGGACACTAAAACACATCAAAACTGGCTTAACTTACCTAAAATTGCTTCTGCACATCACATTTCCCAAGAGCCAAAAATGCAGTTAATACGTGTACCCAATTACCAGTCCTAATAAAAAGTATATATGTGACTGGTTCTTGCGAACGGGGTCACAAGTCGCAACGTGTGAACTGAGATATGGGCCTGAAAAGGTGGTGAGGGTCGATCTGGGTGATTTGAGATTTTTGTTCCTACACATTGTCTGACCATTAATCTATCAATTATGGCAAAGATTAAAGTAAAATTTGGGCTGAAAGAGTGTTAAAATAACATTTTAAAGTGATAACCCATCGAGAATGTGCAGATTTTTTCCGTGAAAATGCGTGTGTTTGAGCTTTAATTTAGGCCATGAAACCGTACAGGGCCTCAGCATATCGCATACCGTTAAAATCAGCTCGCGAAATAGCTAGTATGTAGTGCAGAACCACTTTATCTATCACTTCACTAAGTTTGATGAAGATAGAATACTGGTTGCTAAGGAAAAAGCAGAGAATTTTGTTGTCCTTCTTTAACTCCACTTTTCTCAAAATGGCCGTCCCATTACCCACTCCCTTTAAATTACTGTAACTCGCTCAATTTTCCAGTTAGACAGTTGAATTATACATCATTGGACAGAGCATTTTTTCTGCTTTCCGGTGATATAAATATCTCTATACCCCCCAAAATTAAGTTGTGACCCCATTCGTGAGAACAGGTCACATATGGCTTTACAGAACACAAACAGGTAAATGGACCAGCAAGGGAAAAAAAATATAGGAAGAGATGACAAAAAGCAAAGGAGCAAGGCAGAAACAAAGAATGAAAGAAAAGAGGAAATGTCTTGTTGCACAGAACTTCCAGAAGATGGGAATACTATTTATGCTGAAAGAGCCTCTGGCATCCCCATGGGGTAAGCGTACTGCAACAAGTAAATGACTGATACTTGTGATGCTCTCTTGACAGCTCAGAACAAGACACTCTTAACCCTTTTCCTACCAAGAAAATAGGTCACTTTACTAACTACTGGCCAAGTAATGTTAGGAGAGAGAAAAGCCAGAGGGGGTATTGTCAGAAAACAAGGTATATCTTTCTTGTTTTTCAACATATCTCCACCAGAAAGGAAATGACAAGAGTATACTCCCTTTCACAGAAAAGACTTCACGTCAGCAATGCGGTCATTTTCTATTTATATACTCGTGACGCGGTCCACAGAGAGAGAAAGCTGAGTCACGAGGATCTCGTGACGCGGTACGGAATGTGTTAATCTTTTGACTTCCACACCCTATCTACCAATTGCAAAGCGGAAAGGATGAGGAACTAAAAGGTTAAGTTTTTGCTTTGCTAGCATAGTTGACAATGCAGGATGCTGGTGGACAGGGTGTAGGAGTCAAAGGGTTAAGGAAATGACATTCGAGCCATTTCGCCCGTAAGGTTGATGAGAACAATCTGAACCAGTGCTGTCAAACCTGTCAGTGTGGAACAGACAGTGCTACACGATCCTTCTGAATTGGATGCGAGATGTAGGTCACTGCCAATTTCCCCGTTTTGCTTATCAAAAATCGGAAGCGAAAGAAAGAAAGCACACAACTGCCTTCTCCTGATAATGTTTGTTATGTTGTTGTTGTTGTTTTAAAGTTTGCTTTGGCTGTTCCAAAGAATATCATTAACTTCATACAACTCTATCAAATACTTCCGCTCCAAGTCGGCGAGCTTCACGGCTTTTCTATGAGACATCATTTGCAAAATGGATGTTGGCTCAATGCCGAGTGTTGATTGGCAGGAGGATGCCAGTCATCTATTTGGAACAGATCACGATGTATTCTGAGCGGTCGGGTTGAATCTGATGTCTGGCTTCTTTGAGATGTATGTTTACTGACAGATGACCTGTTTTGGGTCCTTCTTGTTGTTGTTGTTGTTGTTGTTGTTGTTGTTGTTGTTGTTGTTGTTGTTGTTGTTTAAAGCCCAGCCAACTGCGTAGAGCCATATCAGGGCTATAACCGCCTCAAAACATACAAAACTTCAACAGGGGAAAAAAAAAAAAAAAAGAAAATTAAGTACACATATCAATACATTCGCGCACATAATCTAAGGACATGCCCCTGGCACGGACCACTCCATCCAATTTATCGCACAGGGGATTTCTGAAACACACCTGAATACAAATACAAGCATACCTATGGACACCAAAACATATCTAAAAACAGGCATAAATTACCTAAAACTGTTTCCGCATATCTCACCTCCCTGGAGCCAAAAATGCACTTAATACATGTAGTGGGGAAGTCAAGTCATACGATTGTGCACTTTTTAGTAGAGACATGTCCTCTTACACATAAATAGTATGGACCAAGACGAACATATCTGGAGGTGGAAACACGATCACAGCACCCTGTGTAAGGCGCAGTGATCGATCAAAGTTTCCAATCAGTGTATTCTTTACACGGTCAGGACACCATAGGGGCAGTAAGACCTGCATGTTGGGAGCAGACCTGCACGCGTATGCAGGGCGGGCAAGATCTGTCATCACGGGATTGGCACCAGCGGCGGTGTAAAACTTGCCGGGTTAGACCTATGAGAATTAATTCATTCCGGTTGATATTTTATATACAATCCGTCCGTTTTCGGAAGTTTACAAAACTGTTGAAATAAACTGAAATGACAAATATATTTTACGAGTTCTTAGAATATATGTAGTTGAAATGGAGCGATCTACTGATATAAAAGGATGACTATGAATAATTTTTAGGGGGTGCAGAAAAAGAAGTCACCGTATACATGTAGGCCTACGGCAACACATGTTATGAAGGGCCCGGGAAACTGACGTAGACTTTTTTCAGTCTTTCAGTGAATGCGATTCGAAGACCGCCGATTTCATGCTGTATTTTGGTTAAATGATATATCGTATTATTTTGAAAATAGAATGCATTCCATTAATTCTGAAATTCATGCAGCTATTTCTTGCCTTTGTCAGCATCACATAACAATAGTAATAATATGTACTGGCCTTGTTTATTAAAACAATTGATAATCATTAATAATTATCAACATTTATAACACTAAATGTTCAAATTAAGTTGTGTTTAAAATATTAACATTTATTGGCACTACATCAGTCGGGCCTGTGCGTATGTTTTATTTGAGTGAAATTTGCCGATGTTTCTGTTGACGCCGTTATGAAATGTATGGTGTTCCATATCAGTAAAGAGTAAAGTTTTGTTTTTTGTATGTATTACCGATCTGATGGAGTGAGTCGGAATATACGGTGATGTCTTGTGATTACAAGCGAATCGACAGCCCCAGTCTGCCGTTTTCAACTGAAGGAGACGATGAATTGACTATTGACTGGAGTCTGTGTGCACTGTGCCAGAACCCAGCAAACAAAGCGTCTCTTACATGCCCATTTAAGGGCCAAGGAGCCAAAGGGGATGGCGCAGGATACGTTTATATTGTCCAGAATTTGAAAGCTTTTCAGAAAATAGGCGAGAATCCACTTTCTGTTCCCTTATCTTAGCTGAATGATGGATCTGGGTTTGAAGAGACTCTGAAAAAACATGAAGCTTCTTGGCACAAATCATGTCGTGTGAAAATAAGCAACACTATTCTGAACAGAAAAAGAAATGAATGATAAACCTAGCCCTGTGAAAACACGGAAACTTAGATGACGGTGGTTGTGTCGCAGACGAGAAAGGAAGTGAACCACACAATGTCTGTTCTGCAATGGGTCATCTGGCACCACAGGACTTCACAGAGCAATGATTTTATCTTTGTATTTTGTTACAAAGGTCGTGTTCATGCCCAGCGACTGAACGATATAGAGCTACTTGGAAAGCTTGTTGTCAAAGACATGGTGGCAATGGATTGCCATTATCATGTAAGATGTCTGTCTGCCTTGCACAGGCGTGTTCCAGCAAATCAGACACCAGAATCAGAAGAGGTTGTGGCTTACATTGAAAACTCCAGAGATGATACTCACACAGCCTCAGCTTTCACCATGACTTCTCTGTCTCGTCTATACACCTCTCGCCTCTCACAGTTTGGTCTAACAAACGCGAAGGTACATTCAACACGCCTACGACAGAAAATAGAAGCTGCCATCCCAGATCTCACATGTACAAGTCAGGGAAGAAATGTCATTCGTCTGTTTGACAAAGATCTTGGAAACGCCTTGAAGAAAGTATGCAGTCCTGATTCTGAGGCCCTTCAGTTGGTCAAAGCAGCCCAGATCATAAGGAAAGATTTATTTCAGAAAAAAGTAACATTCAGTGGAACGTTTAATGACAGCTGCCAAGACGATTCCGTCAAAGCCTCCTGAAAACACTTATGAGCTTCATCCTAGATGGTCCAACAGCTATAGAACAACCCGAGTCTGGTACAAAGCCAGACAGGCAAGCTGTTCTCAGGCTTTTCCCAAGTGATTGCTTTCAACTGTCGCAAGACTGCAAAGGACTCAAGCTTTCACTGGCACAACAACAACCTTGACCTGAAATTACATGCAGAATGAAAGAAGGAACTTATTGGCACACTGTATGACTAGGTCTGCGGATTTCGTACGACAGGGTGATGTCAGTTTCATGTCAGATAACGTACAATGTCTGCCGAAGATTTGAGGACGATAAGGTAGTTGACTCAACAAACATGAGAAAGAGTTTGTTCACAGTTGGCACGGTTGATAACATAGACCACAACCCCAGCTCAACAACTTCATCTGATTCCTTCCATGAAAGCAGCATCTCCCTCATTCAGCACAGAGTGACACAGGATGATGTGAGGAGCAATGGAGACCACTCATTGATGATGATGCAAACAACCAAAATCGGAGAATTCCTTTGCTGCTACCTGATTACACCAATGTTTTCCCTGTGCCTGAACCTAACAAAGAACAGTTGGTGCCTGCACCATCAGGGCGTAAGAGCCAAACATCAGTTGTGAGGTTCAGAATTGTGTCCAACAGTTTGCATGGTTGAAACATGTGTCAGGACGTTAGAAACATGGCCAGTAGACAACAGTGACCGTTTGTCATGGGCTGCATACTATGCGTCTCTACATCCACAAAATGATGTTCCAACTGCCATCATTGGATTGCTGCCTGTCCTCATCGACAATGCTACTACTGCATCAATCAGACACGCCGTGACCCTGGTAAAAACATCTATACAACACCAGAATCTTGGACAAACACCTGTGCTAGGAATGGATCAGCCACTGTATGCTACAGCAAAAGGAATCCAATGGTGCTGGCCTGATACTTTTGGCGAAAAACATTTTGTCATCATGTTAGGAGGGCTTCACATAGAAATGGCTGCTTTCAAAACGCTTGGAGACTGGTTGAATGGTTCAGGGTGGAACACTGCAATTACCATGGCAGGAATTGACGTTGCCAATTCGTTAGTCAGGGCAGCTCATTTAACCAGAACAAGGCATGCCCACCAGGTCACGGCTGCTGCACTCTACATTTTGCTATGGCGAGCCTATTCAAAGTTCCTGGAGTTGGATCAAAGCATTATCTTAGATTTCTAGGACTGGAGAGAAAAGATGACAGATGAGCAGCCATATTTTGCATAGTGGGCTACAGTTCTGGATTTCCAGTTGTGCGTTTTTCAGCTGGTCTACTCAATCCGGACAGGAGATTTCAGAATGTATGTTCAGTGCTTGACAAAACTGATGCCTTGGATGTTTGCCCTGGACCACGTTAAACTATGCTCGCTGGTTGACTGTTCACATCCGAGACCTGGCAATGCTTGAAGAAATCCACCCTGGCTATATTCCATCATTTCTGCTCTGGGGCCTTTGTTGAAAGAAAAACAAAATGCATTTTTTGGTGCAATTTGGGCACATGAACAATGTAACGCTCTTGTGAAAGGTGACGGAGGTGCTATTGGCCTTACAAACAACCCCAATGCTCTGAGACACTGGATCTTTGCTGGTCCAGAAATATCACGACTTGTAGGAGACTTTGAGAACCAGTTGGAAGGGGATGCAAAATTGAGTACTCACCATCATGAACAACGCCCCTGCACCCAGACTGCGTTTGCAACACAAGTCAGTCTTGGTTTCCTGCTTTGAAAAAATGGGGAATCCTTTCATGGATGACAGCATGTACCTCTTTGCCATTGATAGAAAAACGTTATGAACGACGAAGTTGTCAACAGTGTGAGGACTGCCCTCACACAGGACCAAGAACAGTACACAGCATTCATCGAAGAGCGTTTTGAACCAAGTCTCTGTCTGACCCCATAAAAAGAAACAGATTTCCTCTGTTTTCAAACCAAGTTTGACGTTTACCCACAAGTGTCAAGAGCAATCTTTCCATTTTGAAAAACGACTGCTCACTCTTTCCCAGGCCTAACACCGCCCTCTGTGCTTGTGGTGGAGACTGCTATCAGGATGTCTAAATCAGACATGTGAAAGTCATTTATTTTCTTTTTCAGTTTTGAAACCAGTCATTTAAAGACATTAATTTGTATATTTTATAGCTGGACTGATTGACTTCTTTGATGTAAAAACCTATTTTGTCATTTTGTTTCCATATGCATATGATACTTCCGACATAAATATATTGCTATATTACGAAGCTCAGGTTTTCATGAAAAGAGGATCCTTGTATGGCTTAACTATCTGAAATTCAAATCAGTCGGTATGATATACTAGATAACCAAGAAATACACAGGTAAATAAGTCATGAGTGTCTCAGCTTTGTTTTGTAATGTCAGTTTAATCAGGCAAAAATAAAAACAAAGCACGTGGAAATAAAGCAAGCAAAGTATGAAAATCACTTGACCTACTTAAATTTTCTCTTGTATCATGCGCTCTATTAAAAAATAAATGTGATCCGTCTTCTACGGAAAAAAACAATAAAAAACAGAACGAAAATGTTATTATCTTACACAATATGGTTGGATCTCAGTTCTATGTTACCACCGAGAGCAACTCAATGCAAGTAATCTTGAAATTTACTTGACCTCATTTTTGATTGACCTAATTATTGATTAATGTCATCAAGAAGGGCTTACACACAAAATGTATGCCTGTTTGCGGCATGTAACTTGTCAAATATCTTAAATATTTTAGTCCTGTGTGGGTTTTGGATGCCACAATTCGTCCTTTTTGTACAGAAGCATGAAAAGAAGAAGATGACACACTGACCTAATTAAATGTGTGACCACGCCCATTACAGGTCACGCCCAATGTGTTTCCATCTCTAAAATCATTCAGAAAGGGTTCAAGTACCTTCATACCAAATGGCATACTTCTACTACGAAGTGCACGATTCAATGATATATGCCGTCTTAACATCCGTACTAATGTACCCAATCATCAATCCTAAGGGGCAGTACGTAAAACTTTATCGAACACATACAGATGAATGAACCAGCAAGTAGAAAATGATATGAAGAAATTACAGAAAGCAAGGAATAAGGAAGAAACAAAGAGCGTGACAGAAAAGAGGAAATTTCTAGCACAGAAGGTGGGATACTGTTTATTCTGAAAGAGCACGCGGCATCCCCACGGGGGCGTTTTGGGTCGGTTTCACCCTGCTCTCTCGAAACATAGTGTCAAAATTGTTCTTGTGTCAGGACCTTTACGCAGTATGCTGCACAGTCTCCACTGTCTGTCTGCCACTTCAGCAGCAGCTTTGATTTCTGCATCTCACTATCCTCCCCCATTGGGTTGCGGGGGGCTCTTTCAGTATAAATAGTATCCCCACCCTCTGGAAATTCTGTGCTAGAAATTTTCTCTTTTCTGTCACTCTCTTTGTTTCTGCCTTGTTGCCTTGCTTTCTGTCATTTCTACTTATTTTCTGCCTTAATGGTCCATTCTTCTGTATGTTTTCGATAAAGTCTTACGTACTTTTTCTTCGGATTGATAATTGGGTACATGTATTAAGTGCATTTTTGGCTCTGGGGAGGTGAGATATGCAGAAGCAATTTTACGTAATTTATGCCTGTTTCTATATATGTTTTGGTGTCCTTATGTATGCTTATGTTTGTGAGCGATAAATCAGATGGAATGGTCCTACGCCGGGGGAATGTCCTTAGATTATGTGCGCGAATGCATTGATATGTGTACTTAATTTTCTTTTCTTTTTAACGATGTTGCTCGGATTGTCAGATTTTTCCTGTTGAAGTTTGTGTTTTAAAGCAGTTATAGCCCTGATATGGCTCTGCGCAGTTGGCTGGGCTTTAAACAACAATAAAGAAAGAAAGAATCTCACTATCCCTTTCTTCCACCCTCCCACCCTCATAATCTCCCCCATCCCCCCCTCCTCCCCCCCCCTTCAGTGCCCACACCCCTTTCCTAATTAAATTATGGATTGGCAACAGCTGCGGTGTGTGAACACACTCACATGTCGTATAAAATAAACGTTATTGTTATCTTTGCCAGTTTTGTGGCGTATTCACACACTCATGTGTCGTACAAAATAAATATTATTATCATCTCTGCCGGTTATCATCATTAAGATAGCTAATATTTCTGCTCATAATGCTGTCATTGGTATTTTCACACACTGATGTATACAGACCGTTTTTATTACTAACGTAAAAAACTGTTGTCAAGCCCCACAGCTATAAACAAAAACATTCGCTGTACCGCAATGAAAACAATTCTCTGCGGAATGTGGATTAGCATTATCATTATTTCTGTTTAACCCCTTCGCTGCCAAAGTGTAAATAAAAAGGTGAATCGCCTGTGCCACGGAGTTTTAAACGTCTCGACTTAAAATATACAAAAAATTCATCTCTTCATTCAGCCCAGAAAACCTCACAACACTATAAATTTTCTGGTTCAGTATACTTTACAACACACCAGGAGCAACAGTACTCTCGTTTTTACAATCGCCAGTGCTAGTAATGTCCACTTTGACTCGTATCTGGGTCAAGTCCGACATCAATACCGAAATATCGCCTGCACGCGCTAAATTACCGTCATTTTCACTCTTATCGACAGACTGCAAATCAGAATCAGCTCCACAAGTAATGATTTCTGCAACTTCTTTTGCTGCAGAAGTTGTTTTTCGGGTCCGACCGACGCTCGGTGTCGAAGCGAGTCCGTCCGCCATTGTTTACACTCGCTGAATAGTAATCAGCTGTAGGGGTCACATTTTCAACCACACGGGCAGAAAAGACCGTAAAACGTCACACATACACAACTAGCATCGACGTGTAGAGAGAATACTGAAGTTTCCATCGATATCTCATACGTCACTGAAAGCGTTGGGGTTTCTGGCTAAAAATAGGAAAAGTCGCCGACTGAATATTCAGTCGGTGGCACTGAAGGCATACGTTTCTTCCGACCGAATATTCGGTCGAAAGCACTGAACGGGTTAAAGCCCAGCTGACTGTGCAGAACCATATCAGGGCTGTAATCATCTCAAAACATACACAATATTTCAATGGGGAAAACAATGGAAAAGAAAATTAGATACACGCTTTCTTGTACATTGCGCCAGGTGTTGACCACTCCAACCAATTTATCCCCAAGGGGGGTTTAACAGAAACAAACCTGAATACAAATTTTAACATAAATAAAAACAACACACACACTTGTTTGGCAGTCATCTACATTCATTTCTTAGAGCAAAAAATGCATTTAATATATGTACCATTTATCAATCCTAAAAGAAAGTACGCAAGGTTTTAAAGAAAACATACAGTTGAATGAACCAGCAAGGCAGAAAATGATAGGAAGAAATGACAGAAAGCAAAGCAACAAGGCAGAAACAAAGAGAGTGACAGAAAAGAGGAAATTTCTAGCACAGAATGTCCAGAAGGTGGGGATCTTTTATATGAAAGAGCCCCCAGAATCCTCACGGGGGTAAAATCTAGGTAGGTTCTCATCAAAAATAGAGCCATCATGTTCCACTCTGCATGACCTGGATACAGTAGAGTGTATGGCGCTAAACGTAATCAATGTTTACCACTGCCATCACAATTCACTGACAATTGGTTTATTACCAACAGATTCTCTCCCTCCCCTCCCCCCCCTTCACCCCAGTGACACCATTTCATCCTAAACATAACTGACAATGCTGAACAGTATTCATGGGCTGACTTTGACCTAACTGATTCATTCTGCATTTTGTCAGATACCATCAGATTTGATCTTGGTTGACCTTAATGACATGGTGACTGTGTGTGTGTGTCTGTACATCATGTGTGTGTGAATGGGGAATGGGGGGGGGAGGGCTTCAGCACCTGCTTTCACCATCAGTCCTCTGCTGTAAACAATCCTGTGACACTGAAAAATGGCCTGTGTCGAACAATTTGTGTCCATATGTTTCAAAAAAAGAAAAAAAAAAAAAAAAAAAAAAACCACTGACCTTGTATCACAATTATGTGACCGACTTGAGAACATACTGCAGTGTGACATGTTTTGTTGACAGAAGTGTCGTACTGCATGTTGTTGTAATTGTTTAATCCTTTCTCTACCAAAGTGTACATAAAAAGGTGAATCGCCTGTGCTACGGGGTTTTAAAAGTCTTGACTTAAAATTTTAAAAAATTATGTTTCTTCAACCAGCCAGAAAACCCCACAACACTATATATTTTCTTGTTCAGTATACTTTACGACACACAGGAGCAGCAGTACTTTCGTTTTTACAATCGCCAGTTCTAGTAATGTCACTACAACTCTTATCTAGGTCAAGTCCGACTTCGGACATCAACACCGAAATAACGCCTGCATGCGCCAAATTATTGTCATTTTCACTCTTATCGACAGACTGCAAATCAGAATCAGCTCCACAAGTAATGATTTCTGCAACTTCTTTTGTTGCATAAGTTGTTTTTCAGGTCCTATCGACGCTCGGTGTTGAAGCAAGTTCGTCCACCATTGTTTACATCGCTGAATAGTACGGGGTCATATTTTCAACCACATGGGCAGAAAAGATCGTAAAACGTCACACATACATAATTAGCATCTATTCATAGTGGGAATACTGAAGTTTCCGTTGATATCTCATACGTCATGAAATAATTGGGGTTTCCTGGCTAAAAATAGGAAAAGTCGTTGACCGAATATTCGGTCGGTGGCACTGGAGGCATAGTTTCTTCCGACTGAATATTCGGTCGGAAGCAGTGAACAGATTAAAGCCCAGCCAACTGCACAGAGCCATATCAGGGCTATAACCATCTCAAATGTAAACCATACCTAACAGAACAACAAAACAAAAACAAACAAAACACCTGGACTAGAAAATCAAGTTCACACATATCAATGCATTCGGCACATAATCAAAAACACACCTGCATTGACCACTCATCAATTTCACTAGGAATTTTTTTTTCAATCACCTGAACAAATGTAAACACAAGTTCACTGTCTCACTGTCGGTCACGAAATGCCGCTGCACATATGCCTCCAGTTGCCCAGCACTCCACTGCAAGTCACACCTCCGGATTCTGCAGATTTTGATTCTCAATGCATGAGTCCTCGTTCTTTCTTCACTTTCCTTGGCATGACATCATCTTCTCAACATGTGTCCACATATTCATTTTTATATCAAGCTTGCGTGAGTACAAAACAAACACAAGTAAGTACACTAAAACATACATTTAAATTAAAAACAGGCCTAAATTACCTAAAGCTGCCAATGCATATCTCACCTCCCTAGAGCCAGAAATGCACTTAATACATGTACCCAATTATCAGTCCTAAGGGAAAGTATGTAAAACTTTATTGAGCACATACAGGTGAACAGACCAGCAAGGCAGAAAATGACAGGAAGAAATGACAGACAGCAAAGGAGGAAGAAAGAAACAGAGTGACAGAAAAGAGGAAACTTCCGGCACAGAATTTCCAGAAGGTGGGGGATACTATTTATACTGAAAGAGCCCCCGGCATCCCCATGGAGGAAACAAGTACTATATAACTCCATCACCCCTAACCCACTACTATGAAAGGGCTGACACAGCCTATAACACAAAGACCTATTCACTCGTTCTTTCTTTGTGGTTTACAATATTTCATTGTTTGGTTTCTTCATGTTTACATCCTTACTGATGTACGTACACCAAGAGCATCGTTCAATCACTAAAGTGGCACCTGGTCAATGGGTAACACACCAGACTTTCAATAAGCAGGGCTAGGTTCAAACCCGCCTGAGTACCTGTCTGGTGTGTGTGTGTGTGGGGGGGGGGATGTGTCCCATCTCCTACATCAACCTGCATGCAGACTTCTTAGTGCT
The DNA here is from genome assembly GCA_030674185.1 of Monoplex corrugatus. Classification (NCBI taxonomy): domain Eukaryota; kingdom Metazoa; phylum Mollusca; class Gastropoda; order Littorinimorpha; family Ranellidae; genus Monoplex; species Monoplex corrugatus. The sequence goes on from JAPXFY010000033.1 coordinate 44,449,411, forward strand.
TAATCCCCTTCTGTGTGTATACTCAAGCACAGCATCAAATACCCATGTTAACCCTTTGACTCCCACACCCTGTCCACCAGCATCTCTGTATTGTCAAAAAACTTAAATCCTTTGACTCCCTCACCCTGTCCACCAGCATCTCTGTATTATCAACCATGCTAGCAAAGCAAAAACTCAAACACGGTGCACAAATCCAAGACACTTTAGTTGGCTCTGCCCTGCCGGCTATTAACAGCGTGCATCTTTCCCATTCCCTTCCACTCCCCACACACTTTTAACCTGTCCCGCTGCTTGAGCACAAAGACGTGCTACAAGATAAGACTTTGGTCAACCCTGCCTGGCTAAAAATAGCACTCACAGGCAATGCTGGCTCACAATTAAAGGTGTCAGAATGGCTGGGAAAATGCAGCCGTGCAAACCCTTTCACTCCCTCACTCTATCCATCAGCTTCCTTGGATGGCCCTTGATTTGAGAAGTGTGTGCCATCTGAATGCACTGCTTTAACTCTTTGACTCCTGCACCCTATCTACCAACTGCAAAAAGTGTAACCCTTTGACTCCCTCACCCTATCCACAGCTTCCAGCAGGAGCTGTGGGATTGAGCGAGGAGTCAAGGTTAGTTTTGCAGTTGTGCATAGTGTCAGAATCAGGTTTAAAAATCTTGTAGATCATGTCATGTTAGTGACTATTATGGAAACATGAAAACAGCCAGCTTTGATGCCCACTGAAGACGAAGAATGCAGAGTGCGCACAAGATACTGCCTGCACAAAGTGGGCAAAAACAACGCAATACTTGCATCTGAGAAAAATCATTGGAACCTTAACAAAAACATACCCAAAACAAAGAAAGAAGTGGCACTGTGCTAAGATTTCTTTATCATCATCATTATTTCCATTCCTTAGAAACACACACACGCACGCACACAACACACACACACACACACACACACACACAACACACGCACACCACACCACGCACACGCACACAACACACACACACACACACACACACACACAACAAACACACACACACCACCACACAGCATCGCACACACACACACACAAACAAACACACAAAACAAACACACACGCACAACACAACACGCAACACACACACACGCACAAACACAACACACAAACACACACCAAACTAGCGCACGCATCACACCACGCAAAAACACACACACACCACAACAACACACCACACCCAAAACACACACACACACACACCACAATCATCCATCTGGGATGCTCAGGCATTTCAACAACCAGGACGTCTTCCTCTTGCGGTGATCCCAGACGATGGTAGTATAGTTTGTGATGGAGGTTGGTGGTCGTCTCCGTTCCGTCCACTTTACCCTCAGTCTCGGGGTACCTCTGTCCACACACAAAACAATAAACTTATCACATTCATCTTTCAGCAGGAAACAAACACTACCAGCAAAATAAAACTAAATCCATACAAGACTATAAATTTAACATATTTGTAACGGCATCAACACCTCATTCAAAGGACCTACATGTATGCATGAAATGTCATTAATACCAAAGGATAAAGTATAAGAGGATACGTTTACGGGTAAAACGAACGCCTGTGTGTGCGTGTTGTGTGTGTGTGTGATTTGTGCGTGTTGTTGATTTGCGTGTGTTGATTTGTGTGTGTGTTGTGTGTTTGATTTGTGTTGTGTGTGCGTGCTGTGGTGTGTGTGTCTGTGTGTGTGCTGTGTCGTGTGTCATGTGTCTGTGTCTGTCTGTGTCTGTGCTGTGTTCTGTGTGTTGTTGTGTCTGTGTGTGTCTTTGTGTGGATTGTTGTGTGTGTGTGTCTGTGTGTGTGTGTCTGTGTTGTGTCTGTGTGTCGTGTGTGTCTGTGTGTGTGTGTGTGTGTCTGTATGTATTGTATGTATTGTGTGTGTGTGTTGTGTGTGTGTGTGTGTGTGTGTGTTGTGTGTGTGTGTGTGTGTGTGTGTGTGTGTGTTGTGTGTGGTTTGTTGTGTCTGTGTGTCTGTGTGTGTGTCTCTGTGTGTGTCTGTGCGAGCGTGTGGTCTGTCTGTGTGATGTGTCTGTGAGGTGTGTGTGTGTATGAGTGTGTGTATGAGTGTGTGTGTGTGGTGCACCTGTGTGTGATGTGTGTGCATGCCTGTGCCTGTGCATGTGTGTGTGTGTGTGTGTGTGTGTGTTGGATGCTTGCATGCATGTTTGCACATATGCATACATACGTTTGTAAGGTAGATTTTAAAAAATATTTCATCTATAATTATCACACAGTAACACCTTTAAAGTTGCCCTACAATTGTAACTTAAATACAGAAAAAAGCCACTTCAGCCTGAACAGACAGAAAAAAATGACAGCATCTGACATGACTCACATTGTAAAAGATTCCCTTGTTGTTATGCATCCAGGCCATGCTGGTGAACTTGACGTACTTGAGTTCATCATCCAAGTCCTTTGAGACTGGGTGGGCGGTCTTGAACTGAACAGGACACAAAATCAGTTTATTACAGGGTGTCCACAATCTCCAATAACCAATTTCCAGGGCTTACAGAATATTTAACCGTACAGAATGTTTAACCCTTCGACTCCCGCACCCTGTCCACCAACATCCCGTATTGTCAAGCATGCTAACAAAGCAAAAACTTAACCCTTTGATTTCCTCACCCTATCCACCAGCTTCCTACAAGAAAACGGTGGATAGGGTGAAGAAATCAAAGGGTTCAGTTTTTGCAGTTGGTGGATAGGGTGTGGGAGTCAAATGGTTAACACGCTTTTCTGATGTTCTGGGTATATATATATACACAGGAAGGGGATCTTGGCACCAGAAGGTTGGCACATACGCTGATGCTATCATCATCATCATCATCATCATCAGGTGCCTTGCCGCATGGCGTTGGCGACCATGGACTTCCAACCATCTCTATCTCTCGTTGCCCCTAGCATCTCCCCCACCCTCCTCATCCCCAGCCACTCTGCAAGTCCGTCCAGCATTCTCTCCCTGGGTCTACCTGGCGCTCTATTTCCCTCCAGCTTTCCCGTTGTGACCAGGTGCTCCAAATCCCCCTTCCTCATAAAATGGCCTATAAATGTTCTTGTCTTTTCCTAATCTTCCTTATGAGTGATGTACTTGTGTCTGCCTCCATCAAGACTGTCTCGTTTGTTTTCTTTGCTGTCCATGGAACTCTCAACATTCTTCTTAGAAACCACATCTCGGCTGCCTCAATCCTGCTCTGGCTTTGCTTGCTGACTGTCCACGCCTCGCATCCGTACAACAGTATTGGTTCTATATAACATTCAAGGACTCTCTTTCTGATGTTAATAGATAGGCATTTGTTGGTAAGAATACTTGTCATCTTCTTGAATGCTGTTTTGGCTTGGCCGATTCTGCCAGCTATTTCCGATGTGCATCTGCCGTCTGATGAAATGACCGTTCCCAGGTATTTGAACTTATTAACCTGTGTCAAGGTTGTGCCATTTGCTGTTATTTTGCATGAGGGGATTTCATGTTTTTTACTGATCACCATGACTTCAGTCTTCCTGCTGTTTAGTTCCAACCCCTTACCTTTGCTTTCTATTTCTAGTATATTCACAAGGTTTAATTAAGAATTAAAAAATCTCCACCCTTCCCTCTCTTACCCCTATTCCAGGCAGGATCGAATACATACCATCTGACGGTTATTGCTGTTATTGTTATTTCTGTTTAAAGACTAGCCGACTGCGTAAAGCCCATATCAGGGCTATAACCATTTCAAAACATATACAACACTTCAACAGGAACAAAAAAGGAAAAGAGAATTAAGTGCACATATTGATGAATTGGCACACATACTCCAAAGAGATGCCTCTGGCACTGACCACTCCGTCCACTTTAAAAAACAAACCTAAACACAAATTTAATTGTAACTAAGGACACCAAAACTTATATAAACAACAAGCCTAAATTACCTAAAATTGTTTCCACATAAACACAAATTTAATTATAACTAAGGACACCAAAACTTATATAAACAACAAGCCTAAATTACCTAAAATTGTTTCCACATAAACACAAATTTAATTATAACTAAGGACACCAAAACTTACATAAACAACAAGCCTAAATTACCTAAATTTGTTTCTACAAAAACACAAATTTAATTATAACTAAGGACACCAAAACTTACATAAACAACAAGCCTAAATTACCTAAAATTGTTTCTACAAAAACACAAATTTAATTATAACTAAGGACACCAAAACTTACATAAACAACAAGCCTAAATTACCTAAAATTGTTTCTACAAAAACACAAATTTAATTATAACTAAGGACACCAAAACTTACATAAACAACAAGCCTAAATTACCTAAAATTGTTTCTACAAAAACACAAATTTAATTATAACTAAGGACACCAAAACTTACATAAACAACAAGCCTAAATTACCTAAAATTGTTTCTACAAAAACACAAATTTAATTATAACTAAGGACACCAAAACTTACATAAACAACAAGCCTAAATTACCTAAAATTGTTTCTACAAAAACACAAATTTAATTATAACTAAGGACACCAAAACTTATATAAACAACAAGCCTAAATTACCTAAAATTGTTTCTACAAAAACACAAATTTAATTATAACTAAGGACACCAAAACTTATATAAACAACAAGCCTAAATTACCTAAAATTGTTTCCACATAAACACAAATTTAATTATAACTAAGGACACCAAAACTTATATAAACAACAAGCCTAAATTACCTAAAATTGTTTCTACAAAAACACAAATTTAATTATAACTAAGGACACCAAAACTTATATAAACAACAAGCCTAAATTACCTAAAATTGTTTCCACATAAACACAAATTTAATTATAACTAAGGACACCAAAACTTATATAAACAACAAGCCTAAATTACCTAAAATTGTTTCCACATAAACACAAATTTAATTATAATAAGGACACCAAAACTTACATAAACAACAAGCCTAAATTACCTAAAATTGTTTCCACATATCTCATTTCCCTAAAGCCAATAACGCACATAGTACATGTACCCAACTGTCAATCCTAAGAGAAAGTACACAAGACTTTATTGAACACATACAGGTGAATGGACCAGTAAGGCAGAAAATGACAGGAAGAACTAACAAGAAAGCAAAGGAACATGGCAGAAACAAAGAGAGGGACAAGAAAAGAGGAAATTTCTACCACAGAATTTACAGGAGGTGGGGATACTGTTTATACTGAAAGAGCGCCTGATTCCCCATGGGAGGGGGGGAGGGAGGACCTTCTGATTGTAAGTTCGACATCATAACCCCTTGGATACAATGTCCCATCAAAAGTTCTGGTGATGTGAAAGACTGGGGAGATGTGTAATTCCTGTACTGCAAAACCTTACTACAGAATATAAAGAATTTATAAACAATTATAAATATACAATTATTATTACCCTCGCAAAATATGTCAGACATAATAAAGAGAACTGTTATTGTTACCGAGATCATCATTTAAAGCCCAGCTGACAGTGTACAGCCATGTCAGATTATAACCATCTAAGACACGTAAGTCATACTTCACTGAACAAAAAATAAATGCCTGGAAGAGAATTAAGTACACATATCAATGTATTCATGCACATCATCACCATCATCATGTGCCCTGCCGCATGGTGTTGGCGATCATGCCCCTCCATATGTATCTATCCCTTGTTGCCGCAAGCACTTCTTCCACCCTCTCTGTCCTCAGCCACCCTGCAAGCCCGTCCAATGCTTTTTCCCTGGGTCTACCTGGTGCTCTCTTTCCCTCCAGCTTTCCTGATGTGACCAAGTGCTCTAATTCCCCTTTCCTCAAAAAATGGCCTATAAATGTTGCCTGTAATTCCCCTTTCCTCATAAAATGGCCTATAAATGTTGCCTGTCTTTTCCTAATCTTCTTTATCAATGATCTTTTTGTGTCTGCCTCCATCACGACTGTCTTGTTTGTTTTCTTTGCTGTCCATGGAACTCTCAACATTCTTCTTAGAAACCACAGCTCAGCTGCCTCAATCTTGCCCTGGCTTTGCATGTTGACTGTCCACGCCTCACAACCGTATAACATTATCGGTTCTACATAGCATTCAAGAACTCTCTTCCTGATGTTAAATGATAGGCAATTGTTGGTAAGAATACTTTTCATCTTCTTGAATGCTGTTTTAGCTTGGCCGATTCTGCTGGCTATTTCTGATGTGCATTTGCCATCTGGTGAGATGACTGTTCCCAGATATTTAAACTTATCAGCCTGTCTCAAAGTTGTGCGGTTTGCTGTTATTTTGCATGAGGGGTTTCATGCTTTTTACTGATTACCATGATTTCAGTCTTCTTGCTATTTAGCTCCAACCCTTTATTTTATTCATGCACATAATCTAAGGATATACCCCCAGCATTGACCACTCTGTCCACTCTATCACCAGGAGGTTTAAGAAGACAAACTTGAATACAAACGCAAACAATACTGAGGACATTCAAACACATAAAATATATATACAAAAAAGGCCTAAATTACCTAAAATTGCTTCTGCACATCACACTTGTTTAAAGCCAAAAAATGCACTTAAATACATGTACCCAATCCTAACAAAAAGTGTGTAAGTCTTCAAAGAATACATACAGGTGAATGGACCAGCAAGGCAGAAGAGGATAAGAAGAAATGACAGAAAACAAAGGAACAAGGCAGAAACAAAGAGAGTGACAAAAAGGAAAGAGGAAATTTCTAGCACAGAATTTCCAGAAGGTGGGGATACCATTTATACTAAAAGAGCCCCCAGCATCCCCACAAAGGAACATTCAGACCCTGTTACGACAGTGACATAGAAAAGAACCGACAAAACAAATAACAATCCAAAAGAACACTGACCCATCACAGCACTTACTTTCATGGTCACCCAGTCAGAACCACTCTCACTGAGAGAGTACGCCCACAGCGACCCATCGTCTGAGAAGCAATGCGAGCGCAAAGACACCGTCCCCTTGTCAGACAACTTGTTTGGGTCGAAGAAGACCTGAGGCTCCGAGCTCAGCGTGTCTTGGACGTACATCACACTGAAATATATACAGGCACATTCATGCTGAAGAACTGTTACAGTTATTGTCATTTTTGTTTAAAGCCCAGCTGAATGCGTAGAGACATATCAGGGCAATAACCATTTCAAAACCTACACAGGTAAAAAAAAAAAAAAAGGAAAAGAAAATTAAGTACATATCAATGCATTCACGCACATAATCTAAGGACATGCCCCTTGTGTTGGCCATTCTGTCCAATTCATCACACAGGGGATCAAAAAAAAATAATAACTGAACACAAATTTAAGCATACCCAAGGACAACAAAACATAAAAAACATAACTGAACACAAATTTAAACATACCCAAGGACAACAAAACATAAAAACCATAACTGAACACAAATTTAAACATACCCAAGGACAATAAAACATAAAAACCATAACTGAACACAAATTTAAACATACCCAAGGACAATAAAACATAAAAAACATAACACAAATTTAAGCATACCCAAGGACAACAAAACATAAAAAACATAACTGAACACAAATTTAAGCATACCCAAGGACAACAAAACATAAAAACCATAACTGAACACAAATTTAAGCATACCCAAGGACAATAAAACATAAAAACCATAACTGAACACAAATTTAAGCATACCCAAGGACAACAAAACATAAAAACCATAACTGAACACAAATTTAAACATACCCAAGGACAATAAAACATAAAAAACATAACACAAATTTAAGCATACCCAAGGACAACAAACATAAAAAACATAACACAAATTTAAGCATACCCAAGGACAACAAAACATAAAAAACATAACACAAATTTAAGCATACCCAAGGACAACAAAACATAAAAAACATAACTGAACACAAATTTAAACATACCCAAGGACAACAAAACATAAAAACCATAACTGAACACAAATTTAAACATACCCAAGGATAATAAAACATAAAAACCATAACTGAACACAAATTTAAACATACCCAAGGACAACAAAACATAAAAACCATAACTGAACACAAATTTAAACATACCCAAGGACAATAAAACATAAAAACCATAACTGAACACAAATTTAAGCATACCCAAGGACAATAAAACATAAAAACCATAACTGAACACAAATTTAAGCATACCCAAGGACAACAAAACATAAAAAACATAACTGAACACAAATTTAAGCATACCCAAGGACAACAAAACATAAAAACCATAACTGAACACAAATTTAAGCATACCCAAGGACAATAAAACATAAAAACCATAACTGAACACAAATTTAAGCATACCCAAGGACAAAAAACATAAAAACATAACTGAACACAAATTTAAACATACCCAAGGACAACAAAACTAAAAACCATAACTGAACACAAATTTAAACATACCCAAGGACAACAAAACATAAAAAACATAACACAAATTTAAGCATACCCAAGGACAACAAAACATAAAAAACCATAACTGAACACAAATTTAAACATACCCAAGGACAATAAAACATAAAAACCATAACTGAACACAAATTTAAACATACCCAAGGACAACAAAACATAAAAACCATAACTGAACACAAATTTAAACATACCCAAGGACAATAAAACATAAAAAACATAACACAAATTTAAGCATACCCAAGGACAATAAAACATAAAAACCATAACTGAACACAAATTTAAGCATACCCAAGGACAAGAAAACATAAAAACCATAACTGAACACAAATTTAAGCATACCCAAGGACAATAAAACATAAAAACCATAACTGAACACAAATTTAAGCATACCCAAGGACAACAAAACATAAAAAACATAACTGAACACAAATTTAAACATACCCAAGGACAAGAAAACATAAAAACCATAACTGAACACAAATTTAAGCATACCCAAGGACAACAAAACATAAAAACCATAACTGAACACAAATTTAAGCATACCCAAGGACAACAAAACATAAAAAACATAACTGAACACAAATTTAAACATACCCAAGGACAAGAAAACATAAAACACATAACTGAACACAAATTTAAGCATACCCAAGGACAACAAAACATAAAAAACATAACTGAACACAAATTTAAACATACCCAAGGACAATAAAACATAAAAACCATAACTGAACACAAATTTAAACATACCCAAGGACAAGAAAACATAAAAAAATAACACAAATTTAAGCATACCCAAGGACAACAAAACATAAAAACCATAACTGAACACAAATTTAAACATACCCAAGGACAACAAAACATAAAAACCATAACTGAACACAAATTTAAGCATACCCAAGGACAACAAAACATAAAAAACCATAACTGAACACAAATTTAAGCATACCCAAGGACAATAAAACATAAAAACCATAACTGAACACAAATTTAAGCATACCCAAGGACAATAAAATATAAAAACCATAACTGAACACAAATTTAAACATACCCAAGGACAACAAAACATAAAAACCATAACTGAACACAAATTTAAGCATACCCAAGGACAATAAAACATAAAAACCATAACTGAACACAAATTTAAGCATACCCAAGGACAAATAAAATATAAAAACCATAACTGAACACAAATTTAAACATACCCAAGGACAACAAAACATAAAAACCATAACTGAACACAAATTTAAACATACCCAAGGACAACAAAACATAAAAAACCATAACTGAACACAAATTTAAACATACCCAAGGACAAGAAAACATAAAAACCATAACTGAACACAAATTTAAGCATACCCAAGGACAACAAAACATAAAAAACATAACTGAACACAAATTTAAACATACCCAAGGACAATAAAACATAAAAACCATAACTGAACACAAATTTAAGCATACCCAAGGACAACAAAACATAAAAACCATAACTGAACACAAATTTAAACATACCCAAGGACAAGAAAACATAAAAAACATAACACAAATTTAAGCATACCCAAGGACAAAAAACATAAAAACCATAACTGAACACAAATTTAAGCATACCCAAGGACAATAAAACATAAAAACCATAACTGAACACAAATTTAAGCATACCCAAGGACAATAAAATATAAAAACCATAACTGAACACAAATTTAAGCATACCCAAGGACAACAAAACATAAAAACCATAACTGAACACAAATTTAAACATACCCAAGGACAAGAAAACATAAAAAACCATAACTGAACACAAATTTAAGCATACCCAAGGACAACAAAACTAAAAACCATAACTGAACACAAATTTAAACATACCCAAGGACAAGAAAACATAAAAAACATAAACACAAATTTAAGCATACCCAAGGACAAGAAAACATAAAAACCATAACTGAACACAAATTTAAGCATACCCAAGGACAAGAAAACATAAAAACCATAACTGAACACAAATTAACATACCCAAGGACAATAAAACATAAAAACCATAACTGAACACAAATTTAAGCATACCCAAGGACAAGAAAACATAAAAACCATAACTGAACACAAATTTAAGCATACCCAAGGACAATAAAACATAAAAAACCATAACTGAACACACAAATTTAAGCATACCCAAGGACAATAAAATATAAAAACCATAACTGAACACAAATTTAAAACATACCCAAGGACAACAAAACATAAAAACCATAACTGAACACAAATTTAAGCATACCCAAGGACAAAAAACATAAAAACCATAACTGAACACAAATTTAAGCATACCCAAGGACACAAAACATAAAAAACATAACTGAACACAAATTTAAACATACCCAAGGACAACAAAACATAAAAAACCATAACTGAACACAAATTTAAAACATACCCAAGGACAACAAAACATAAAAAACATAACACACAATTTAAGCTATACCAAGGACAACAAAACATAAAAACCATAACTGAACACAAAATTTAAACATACCCAAGGACAATAAAAACATAAAAAACCATAACTGAACACAAATTTAAACATACCCAAGGACAACAAAACATAAAAAAACCATAACTGAACACAAATTTAAACATACCCAAGGACAACAAAACATAAAAACCATAACTGAACACAAATTTAAACATACCCAAGGACAACAAAACATAAAAAACCATAACTGAACACAAATTTAAGCATACCCAAGGACAACAAAACATAAAAACATAACTGAACACAAATTTAAACATACCCAAGGACAACAAAACATAAAAAACCATAACTGAACACAAATTTAAACATACCCAAGGACAACAAAACATAAAAACCATAACTGAACACAAATTTAAGCATACCCAAGGACAACAAAACATAAAAAACCATAACTGAACACAAATTTAAACATACCCAAGGACAATAAAACATAAAATAACTGAACACAAATTTAAGCATACCCAAGGACAACAAAACATAAAAACCATAACTGAACACAATTTAAACATACCCAAGGACAACAAACATAAAAACCATAACTGAACACAAATTTAAACATACCCAAGGACAAAAACATAAAAACCATAACTGAACACAAATTTAACATACCCAAGGACAAAAAAATAAAAACCATAACTGAACACAAATTTAACATACCCAAGGACAACAAAACATAAAAACCATAACTGAACACAAATTTAACATACCCAAGGACAACAAAACATAAAAACCATAACTGAACACAAATTTAAACATACCCAAGGACAAAAAATAAAAACCATAACTGAACACAAATTTAAACATACCCAAGGACAACAAAACATAAAAACATAACTGAACACAAATTTAAACATACCCAAGGACAATAAAACAAAAACCATAACTGAACACAAATTTAAGCATACCCAAGGACAACAAAACATAAAAACCATAACTGAACACAAATTTAAACATACCCAAGGACAAAAAACATAAAAACAATAACACAAATTTAACATACCCAAGGACAAAAAACATAAAAACCATAACTGAACACAAATTTAACATACCCAAGGACAAAAAACATAAAAACCATAACTGAACACAAATTTAAACATACCCAAGGACAAAAAAATAAAAACCATAACTGAACACAAATTTAAGCATACCCAAGGACAACAAAACATAAAAACCATAACTGAACACAAATTTAACATACCCAAGGACAAAAAACATAAAAACCATAACTGAACACAAATTTAACATACCCAAGGACAAAAAACATAAAAACCATAACTGAACACAAATTTAACATACCCAAGGACAAAAAACATAAAAAACATAACACAAATTTAACATACCCAAGGACAAAAAACATAAAAACCATAACTGAACACAAATTTAAGCATACCCAAGGACAAAAAACATAAAAACCATAACTGAACACAAATTTAAACATACCCAAGGACAAAAAACATAAAAAACATATAACACAAATTTAAGCATACCCAAGGACAAGAAAACATAAAAACCATAACTGAACACAAATTTAAGCATACCCAAGGACAATAAAACATAAAAACCATAACTGAACACAAATTTAAGCATACCCAAGGACAATAAAATATAAAAACCATAACTGAACACAAATTTAAACATACCCAAGGACAACAAAACATAAAAACCATAACTGAACACAAATTTAAGCATACCCAAGGACAACAAAACATAAAAACCATAACTGAACACAAATTTAAGCATACCCAAGGACAACAAAACATAAAAAACATAACTGAACACAAATTTAAACATACCCAAGGACAACAAAACATAAAAACCATAACTGAACACAAATTTAAACATACCCAAGGACAACAAAACATAAAAAACATAACACAAATTTAAGCATACCCAAGGACAACAAAACATAAAAACCATAACTGAACACAAATTTAAACATACCCAAGGACAATAAAACATAAAAACCATAACTGAACACAAATTTAAACATACCCAAGGACAACAAAACATAAAAACCATAACTGAACACAAATTTAACATACCAAGGACAACAAAACATAAAAACCATAACTGAACACAAATTTAAACATACCAAGGACAACAAACATAAAAACCATAACTGAACACAAATTTAAGCATACCCAAGGACAACAAAACATAAAAACATAACTGAAACAAATTTAACATACCCAAGGACAACAAAACATAAAAACCATAACTGAACACAAATTTAAACATACCCAAGGACAACAAAACATAAAAACCATAACTGAACACAAATTTAAGCATACCAAGGACAACAAAACATAAAAACCATAACTGAACACAAATTTAAACATACCCAAGGACAATAAAACATAAAAAACTAACACAAATTTAAGCATACCCAAGGACAACAAAACATAAAAACCATAACTGAACACAAATTTAAACATACCCAAGGACAACAAAAATAAAAACCATAACTGAACACAAATTTAAACATACCCAAGGACAATAAAACATAAAAAACATAATGAACACAAATTTAACATACCAAGGACAAAAAATATAAAAACCATAACTGAACACAAATTTAAACATACCAAGGACAACAAAAATAAAAACCATAACTGAACACAAATTAAACATACCCAAGGACAACAAAACATAAAAACATAATGAACAAAATTTAAACATACCAAGGACAAAAAACATAAAAACCATAACTGAACACAAATTTAACATACCCAAGGAAACAAAACATAAAAACATAACTGAACACAAATTTAAAATACCAAGGACAATAAAACATAAAAACCATAACTGAACACAAATTTAAGCATACCCAAGGACAACAAAACATAAAAACCATAACTGAACACAAATTTAAACATACCCAAGGACAAAAAACATAAAAACCATAATGAACACAAATTTAAACATACCCAAGGACAACAAAACATAAAAACCATAACTGAACACAAATTTAAACATACCCAAGGACAACAAAACATAAAACCATAACTGAACACAAATTTAAACATACCCAAGGACAACAAAACATAAAAACCATAACTGAACACAAATTTAAGCATACCCAAGGACAACAAAACATAAAAACCATAACTGAACACAAATTTAAGCATACCCAAGGACAACAAAACATAAAAACATAAACTGAACACAAATTTAAACATACCCAAGGACAAGAAAACATAAAAACCATAACTGAACACAAATTTAAGCATACCCAAGGACAACAAAACATAAAAAACATAAGAACACAAATTTAACATACCCAAGGACAATAAACATAAAAACCATAACTGAACACAAATTTAAGCATACCCAAGACACAAAACATAAAAACCATAACTGAACACAAATTTAAACATACCAAGGACAAGAAAACATAAAAACATAACACAAATTTAAGCATACCCAAGGACAAGAAACATAAAAACCATAACTGAACACAAATTTAAGCATACCCAAGGACAATAAAACATAAAAACCATAACTGAACACAAATTTAAGCATACCCAAGGACAATAAAATATAAAAACCATAACTGAACACAAATTTAAACTACCAAGGACAACAAAACATAAAAACCATAACTGAACACAAATTTAAGCATACCCAAGGACAACAAAACATAAAAACCATAACTGAACACAATTTAAGCATACCCAAGGACAACAAAACATAAAAAACATAACTGAACACAAATTTAAACATACCAAGGACAACAAAACATAAAAACCATAACTGAACACAATTTAAACATACCAAGGACAATAAAACATAAAAAACATAACACAAATTTAAGCATACCCAAGGACAACAAAACATAAAAACCATAACTGAACACAAATTTAAACATACCCAAGGACAACAAAACATAAAAACCATAACTGAACACAAATTTAAACATACCCAAGGACAACAAAACATAAAAAACATAACTGAACACAAATTTAAGCATACCCAAGGACAACAAAACATAAAAACCATAACTGAACACAAATTTAAACATACCCAAGGACAACAAAACATAAAAACCATAACTGAACACAAATTTAAACATACCCAAGGACAACAAAACATAAAAACCATAACTGAACACAAATTTAAACATACCCAAGGACAACAAAACATAAAAACCATAACTGAACACAAATTTAAACATACCCAAGGACAACAAAACATAAAAACCATAACTGAACACAAATTTAAACATACCCAAGGACAACAAAACATAAAAACCATAACTGAACACAAATTTAAACATACCCAAGGACAACAAAACATAAAAACCATAACTGAACACAAATTTAAACATACCCAAGGACAACAAAACATAAAAACCATAACTGAACACAAATTTAAACATACCCAAGGACAACAAAACATAAAAACCATAACTGAACACAAATTTAAACATACCCAAGGACAACAAAACATAAAAACCATAACTGAACACAAATTTAAACATACCCAAGGACAACAAAACATAAAAAACATAACTGAACACAAATTTAAGCATACCCAAGGACAATAAAACATAAAAACCGGCACAAACCACCCAAAACCTCTTCCATATACCTCACCTCCCCAGAGCCAAAAATGCACCCAACACATGTAACCAACCATCAATCCTAAGAGAAAGTATGCAAGACTTCATCAAACATATACAGGTGAATGGACCAGCAAAGCAGAAAATGACAGGAAGAAATGACAGAACGCAAAGGAACAAGGAAGAAACAAAGAGAGTGACAGAAAAGAGGAAATTTCTAACACAGAATTTCCAGGAGGTGGGGATACTATTTATACTGAAAGAGCCCCCGGTATCTCCAAAGGGGTACCACACACATATGCACACAGACAGATAATACATACCTAAGAAAGAAACAGAAAAACACCTTACCTTTGATTCTCCAAACCAGTGTTGTGAAAGTAGTAGTACTTGTCACCGTATTTCTTGGGGCAGCTGTACTTGGGGTAGTCCCATCGATATGTCACCCTTCAACAACAACAACAACAACCCATCCTTGCAATACAATTTTCAAATCAAGAAAATAAAACAATACATAAGTAAATCATCATCATCATCATCATCATCAGGTGCCCTGCCGCATAGCGTTGGCGACCATGGACTTCCAACCATCTCTATCTCTCGTTGCCCCTAGCATCTACCCCATCCTCCTCATCCCCAGCCACTCTGCAAGTCCGTCCAGAATTGTCTCCCTGGGTCTACCTAGTGCTCTTTCCCTCCAGCTTTCCCATTGTGACCAGGTGCTCCAAATCCCCCTTCCTCATAAAATGGCCTATGAATGTTGCCTGTCTTTTCCTAATCTTCCTTATGAGTGATCTACTTTTGTCTGCCTCCATCAAGACTGTCTTGTTTGTTTTCTTTGCTGTCCATGGAACTCTCAACATTCTACTTAGAAACCACATCTCGGCTGCCTCAATCTTGCTCTGGCTTTGCTTGCTGACTGTCCACGCCTCGCATCCGTACAACAGTATTGGTTCTATACAACATTCACGGACTCTCTTTCTGATGTTAATTGATAGGCATTTGTTGGTAAGAATGCTTGTCATCTTCTTGAATGCTGTTTTGGCTTGGCCGATTCTGCCAGCTATTTCCGATGTGCATCTGCCGTCTGATGAAATGACTGTTTTAACTGGGTAAATAAAGACATAAAATAAATGTGGAGCTATGACAGAGAGGACCAGCGTATCAGAATGTCATGGAATGTCACACACAGTGAAGTTAAAATTAGTATTACTTTCATTAACCTTTTGGCTCCAGCACCCTGTCTACCACTAGTACCAGCATCCTGCACTGTCAACCATTGCTAGCAAAGCAAAAACTTAACCCTTTCACTCCTTCACCCTATTCACCAGCTTCCTGCATTGTCAATCATGCCAGTAAACCTAAAACTTAACCCTTTGACTCCCTCATCTTGTCCACCAGATTACTGCATTGTCAATCATGCTAGCAAAGCAACAACTTAACCCTTTGACTCCCTCACCTTGTCCACCAGCATCCTGCATTGTCAACCATGCTAGCAAAGCAAAAACTTAATCCTTTGAATCCCTCACCTTGTCCACCAGCATCCTGCATTGTCAACCATTGCTAGCTAAACAAAAATTTAACCCTTTGACTACCTCACCTTGTCCACCAGTTTCATGCATTGTCAACTATGCTAGTAAAGGAAACACTTAACCCTTTGACTCCCTCACCTTATCCACCAGCATCATGCATTGTCAACCATTGCTAGCTAAGCAAATATTTAACCCTTTGACTCCCTCACCTTGTCCACCAGTTTCCTGTATTGTCAACTACCTAGCAAAGCAAACACTTAACCCTTTGACTCCTTCACCCTGTCCACCAGCAACTTGCATTGTCAACCATGCTAGCAAAGCAACAACTTAACCCTTTGACTCCTCACCCCTGTCCACCAGCAACCTGCATTGTCAACCACGCTAGCAAAGCAAAAACTTAACCCTTTGACTCCCTCACCTTGTCCACCAGCATCCTGCATTGTCAACCATTGCTAGCTAAACAATGACTCCCTCACCTTGTCCACCAGTTTCATGCATTGTCAACTATGCTAGCAAAGCAAACACTTAACCCTTTGACTCCATCACCTTGTCCACCAGCATCCTGCATTGTCAACCATTGTTAGCTAAGCAATAACTTAACCCTTTGACTCCCTCACCTTGTCCACCAGTTTCCTGCATTGTCAACTACGCTAGCAAAGCAAACACTTAACCCTTTGACTCCTTCAACTGCAGGAAGCTGGTGGATAGGGTAAGGGAATGAAAGGGTTAAGTTTTTTGCAGTCGGGATAGGGTACAAGAGTCAAATAATGAAGATGATGACGAGGGTGATGGTAAGATTTTAGCAATATCAACAGCAGCAGCAGCAACAGGGGCATACGGAACACTTTCTGAAGCTCAGATTACTTTATTAAACATAATATGTACGAAAAAAGGTAAAAGCTACAAGCAGACAGACCCTAAGCTCTCTGTTTCACCGAATCATTCTCTACTATTTTCTGACAGGCAGACTGTTAAACATATAGCACTAAAACAACAAAACAATTTGCTTCTAAAACTAGAAACTACAACTTCTTTCACATTAACTCACTCGGTACGACGGAACGCTATAGCAGTCGTGATGAAAGGCACGGTTGCGTACGACGGAACGCTATAGCGGTTTCGATAATTAAAAATGTTTCGACGCTCCCCTTTTGAGCTTGTATGCCTACCATAGCCACAGTGGTCACTGCAAACATGTCAAGGGTCAAGTGGAAAGTTACTTCGTGAGATTCCGTAACACTACACTCGTCGGGAAGCGATTGTCTTCGGCACCCCGAATGACTTGCTAATCTGCATTCGTGTCGAAAATGGCGTCACAGACGAGTACAAGTTTTCAAACAAATTAGATCGCGACGGCCGCATTTTACTGCTGCTAAAGTGATTGAAGTGCTTCAGACTGAAGGACTGGACATCGAGGAGTATGCTGAAGATAATGGTGAAAGTGTATCAAGTGATGAAGCTGCCAGCAAGAAGGTGCTGACAGTGACCCAGTTTCAGATGACAGTGAAGTGGGAAAGGGAGGTGGGCGTACACGTCACGAGAGGCGAGCAGTCAGCAGGCCAAGTACAGCGAGTCGCATGTCTGATAGAGGTTTCATTCACTTTATGAATGCATGACTGGCACGAAGATTTTAGTTTTTCTCCCACTTTGCGTCCTTCTCTGGCTCTTGTGGTCTGCATGTCTCATTTGAGTGCAACGCCCCCATAATTCCCCTGTGTAACAATTTGTAACATTTATTCATATAATATCACTAATAATCTTTTTTTTTTACCCTGAGCAAAGTCTACTTTATTCATGTTGTTTTGTGCATACAAAGACCTTCTCACCTTTGACTGTGTGTTCATGGAGCTGATCAGAGTGACTGACTGTACAGTGATCCAGACCACAAAATTTGGGGTATTTTCAACATGGCACATGACGAAGAAATATCAAGGAAGAACTTCGATATTTTGGCATGAACTAACTCAGCATGTAAATATTCAGATCTGAAAGTTTCATTTTGATCCTTTATTTTTGTTTTTTTGTGATTTTTTTCCTAACCCTTCAAAATGGGCCGTCCCTGGGGAAACGCAAGGGGAAAAACTCTCCGTACCGAGTGAGTTAAAACAAAATCATTCGCTAACAAATCAAAATCGTGTTACTAATAGCCCAGCCGACAAAAAAAAAAAAAAGCCATATCACAACTAACCATCAATACTATAAAACAGTCCCTTTCTCCCTCCTCCCCCCCCCCCCCAATTTATTCTAGACCTCTAGATGACTCCCTCATAACGTCCATCGGTTTCCAATATAAAGCTGGTGGACAGGGTGAGGAAATCAAAAGGGTTACAATTTCTCTGACCAAGCATCTGCCCAGATTTATGCTCACGGCCACAAGAAATTTCAACTGGCTGACAATTCTTGACTCTTAACAACAGACACTACATAGTCGCTCTTAACAATAGACACTACACAGTCGCTATGCTTATGATGAAAACGATGGCGAACATCAACCAGAATTTCCAATGGAAAATTATCACCGCTAAGACAACCAAAACTTTTGCAATGACTTGTACTCAAACATGGCAATACAGAAAATACAGTTAATATTCCCATAAAACACATCACATACAAACAAGGGTATATCAATTATCATCTATCAAAATTTAATGAAATTCTGTTGGGAAACAAAATGCGAAAATAAGCAGATCTGTAAAGACAAATGGTACGAACATTTAGTAAAGATGCGAACATCTACGTAATCTTCAGCGAAGATCTTACTACACAAAGGGTTAAAAGCTCAGTTTCCTAATTAAAGCCACTATTCACTAGCTTTGTCCTGTTATCGTTACTGTTGTTTAACCCTATCCCATTCACTCCGGCTGCATCCGGCCAAACACAGCTCTCCCGCATCTGGCCAAGGCCGGCCGCATGTTTGCGTACATGGCCAGTACTTTTCCGTCACGCTGTAACCATGAGCTAGCTCACTCTGAATGGATGAAATTTGGCGGGTAGGTCCACAAAGGACCAATGAACTATTAACACTAAATTAAGACGCCACCACTGGCATCATTCACAAGAGAGAAAAAGGAAATGACCGCATTCCATTCTTGTCTTTGTGTAAAGGCGAGAAAGATGGCGAATACTAAGAAAAGTTTCACTGCGAGCTATGCAAATGGGAGAGGGTTAAAGCCCAGCCGACTTAGCAAAGCCCCCATCAGGGTTATAACCATCTCAAAAAGTACAATATATCTCACTGGAGAAAATAAAACACCTAAAAAAATATCAAATACACATACCAACGCATTCACGTGCATAATCTAAGGATATGTCCCTGGTACTGACCACTCCATCCGATTTATCACCAGGGGGCTTAAAAATCCCAACCTGAATGCAATTTTAAACGTAACTTAGGGAAATTGTTATACTGAAAAAGCCCCCTGGCATCCCTATGGCGGTCTTATATATTATCAGAACGTACATATCGATAATTTTCTCCCTCATGGGACAAGATTTGATGAACGGTTCAGAGATGGCATTCTGGGCATCAACAAAGGCCTTGGTCTCCTCCGCTTCTGGGTCCTCCAACCACCCGGTATGGGTCGCTCACCTGGATAATCATCATCATCATGACAGTTATTACCATCATCATCATGACAGTTACTACCACCACCATCATCATCATCATCATCATGAGTTACTACCATCATCATCATCATCATGACAGTTACTACCATCATCATCATCATCATGACAGTTACTACCATCATCATCATCATCTTGATGATAGTTACTACCATCATCGTGACAGTTACTACCACCACCACCACCACCATATCATCATCATGACAGTTACTACTACCATCATCATCATCATCATGACAGTTACTATCATCATCATCATGACAGTTACTACCATCATCATCATCATCATCATCATGACGGTTACTATCATCATCATCGACGTCGTCATGACAGTTACTACCATCATCATTATGACAGTTACTACTACCACCACACCACCACCACCACCACCACCACCACCACCACCATCATCATCATCATCATCATCATCATCATCATCATCATCATCATCATCATCACCACCACCACCAACACCACCACAATTACTACTACCATCATCATCATCGCCGTCGCCGTCATCATCATCATAACAGTTACTACCATCATCATCATGACAGTTACTACCATCATATCATCATGACAGTTACTACCATCATCATCATGACAGTTACTACCATCATCATCATGACAGTTACTACCATCATCATCATGACAGTTACTACCATCATCATCATGACAGTTACTACCATCATCATCATGACAGTTACTAACCATCATCATCATGACAGTTACTACCATCATCATCATCATGACAGTTACTACCATCATCATCATGACAGTTACTACCATCATCATCATGACAGTTACTACCATCATCATCATCATGACAGTTTACTACCATCATCATCATGACAGTTACTACCATCATCATCATGACAGTTACTACCATCATCATCATCATGACAGTTACTACCATCATCATCATGACAGTTACTACCATCATCATCATGACAGTTACTACCATCATCATCATGATGACAGTTACTACCATCATCATCATGACAGTTACTACCATCATCATCATGACAGTTACTACTATCATCATCATGACAGTTACTACCATCATCATCATCATGAGTTACTACCATCATCATCATGACAGTTACTACCATCATCATCATGACAGTTACTACCATCATCATCGTGACAGTTACTACCATCATCATCATGACAGTTACTACCATCATCATCATGACAGTTACTACCATCATCATCATCATGACAGTTACTACCATCATCATCATGACAGTTACTACCATCATCATCATGACAGTTACTACCATCATCATCATCATGATGACAGTTACTACCTCATCATCATCATGACAGTTACTACCATCATCATCATCATGACAGTTACTACCATCATCATCATCATGACAGTTACTACCATCATCATCATCATGGCAGTTACTACCATCATCATCAATGACAGTTACTGCCATCATCATCATCATGACAGTTACTACCATCATCATCATGACAGTTACTACCATCATTATCATGACAGCTACTGCTACCATCATCATCATCATGACAGTTACTACCATCATCATCATGACAGTTACTACCATCATCATCATGACAGTTACTACCATCATCATCATGACAGTTACTACCATCATCATCATGACAGTTACTACTACCATCATCATCATCATGACAGTTACTACCATCATCATCATGACAGTTACTACCATCATCATCATCATGACAGTTTACTCACATCATACTTACATCATCATGACAGTTATCCATCATCATCATGACAGTTACTACCATCATCATTCATTCATATGATGACAGTTACTATCATTCAATACACCATCATCATGACAGTTGCTACCATCATCATCATCATGACAGTTACTACTATCATACATCATGACAGTTACTACCATCATCTATCATCATGACAGTTACTACCATCATTCATCATGACAGTTACTACCATCATATCATCATCATTGACAGTTACTACCATCATCATCATGACAGTTACTACCATCATCATCATCATGACAGTTACTACCATCATCATCATCATGACAGTTACTACCATCATCGTCATCATGACAGTTACTACCATCATCATCATCATCATGACAGTTACTACCATCATCATCATGACAGTTACTACCATCATCATCATGACAGTTACTACCATCATCATCATGACAGTTACTACCATCATCATCATGACAGCTACTACCATCATCATCATCATGACAGTTACTACCATCATCATCATCATCATGACAGTTACTACCATCATCATCATCATGACAGTTACTACCATCATTATCATGACAGTTACTACCATCATCATCATGACAGTTACTACTACCATCATCATCATCATGACAGTTACTACCATCATCATCATGACAGTTACTACCATCATCATCATCATGACAGTTACTACCATCATCATCATCATGACAGTTACTACCATCATCATGACAGTTACTACCATCATCATCATCATGACAGTTACCATCATCATCATGACAGTTACTACCATCATCATGACAGTTACTACCATCATCATCATCATGACAGTTACCATCATCATCATGACAGTTACTACCATCATCATCATCATGACAGTTACCATCATCATCATGACAGTTACTACCATCATCATCATCATGACAGTTACTACCATCATCATCATCATGACAGTTACTACCATCATCATGACAGTTACTACCATCATCATGACAGTTACCATCATCATCATGACAGTTACTACCATCATCATGACAGTTACTACCATCATCATCATCATGACAGCTACCATCATCATCATGACAGTTACTACCATCATCATCATCATGATGACAGTTACTATCATCATCACCATCATCATGACAGTTGCTACCATCATCATCATCATGACAGTTACTACTATCATCATCATGACAGTTACTACCATCATTATCATCATGACAGTTACTACCATCATCATCATGACAGTTACTACCATCATCATCATGACAGTTACTACCATCATCATCATGACAGTTACTACCATCATCATCATGACAGTTACTACCATCATCATCATGACAGTTACTACCATCATCATCATGAGTTACTACTACCATCATCATCATCATGACAGTTACTACCATCATCATCATGACAGTGACTACCATCATCATCATGACAGTTACTACTACCATCATCATCATCATGACAGTTACTACCATCATCATCATGACAGTTACTACCATCATCATCATCATGACAGTTACTACCATCATCATCATCATGACAGTTACCATCATCATCATGACAGTTACTACCATCATCATCATCATGATGACAGTTACTATCATCATCACCATCATCATGACAGTTGCTACCATCATCATCATCATGACAGTTACTACCAGTATCATCATCATCCCCATCATGACAGTTACAAACAAGAATAGGTACTAGTAGCTCATTTGCCCGTCTGCTGCCCATCTTAACCCTTTGACTCCTGCACCCTGTCCACCCAGCATCCTGCATTGTCAACCATGCTAGAAAAGCAAAAATTTAACCCTTTGACTACCTCACCCTAGCCTACAGGAGTCAAAAGGTTAATGTTTCCATCATTCTGGTGGTGTCAACTTAGTGTCTCAAAGGTCTCTCTCCCCCCCCACCCCCACCTTTTTACCCCCTTTCCATTCCTGAGTTCAGGGCTTTGCCAGTGCACAGGGTTTTTGCACAGGCTCAGGGAGTCTGACAGGTAATTGCGGGCAGATTTTAGCGGAGCATATATGGAGCTGTCCAAGAAAGATGAATCCCTCATCCAACTCAAAACTCTAAACCTCCCCTTTTATTGTTATTGTTATTTTGTTTTAAGTCCAGCCGACTGCATCAAGCCAATGTCAGGGCTATAACCATTTCAAAACATACACAATTCTTCAACAGGAAAAAAAAAAGGAAAAGAAAATTAAGCACATGAATCAATGCATTCACGCACGTAATCTAAGGACATGCACCGGCGTTGACCACTCCATCCAATTTATCGCACAGGGGATTTAATAAACATACCTGGTTACAAATTTAAACATAAGTAAAGACACTGAATATGTAAGAACGGGCCTAAATTACCTAAAATTGCTTCCACATATCTCACTTCTCTAGAGACAATGATCACCTAATACATGCACCCAATTATCACTCCTACAAGAAAGTAATTAAGACTTTCTTGAACACATACAGGTGAATGCACCAGCAAGGCAGAAAATGATAGGAAGAAATGACAGAAAGCAAAGGAGGAAGAAAGAAACAAAGATAGTGGCAGAAAAGGGGAAATTGCTAGCACAAAATTCGCAGAAGGTGGGGATTCTATTATACTGAAAGAGCCCCAGCCATCCCCACGGGAGAAATCTCACCTGACAAGAGCTGTGAAGCTGACATACAAAAAATGATCCAACAACTTGCAAACTGCTCCAATCTACACATTCTCACAGGGTAGGGGAGGCAGAACATAAAAAGAAAGATAAAGGAGCTCTAGAAATTGAGGAGGACTGAAAACTCTACAAAACCCACGTCCTACCCCCACAATCACTACAACCCCTCTTGCACACACACCCGACTATCTATACCTCCTCTCTGGACAATTAACAAAGTTGTTTATAAACTGAATAAAATTACATTTTCCAATCTTACACTATGTGCTGTGCTGTGCTGACTAACATTATGTTCTATTTTTCAATTTATGGACTGTACTTACTGAGTGCATGAGAGAGAGAGAGAGGGGAAGAGAGAAAGAGAGAGAATAGGAGAATGTGTGTGTGTGTGTGTGTGTGTGTGTGTGTGTGTGTGTGTGTGTGTGTGTGTGTGTGTGTGTGTGTGTGTGTGTGTGTGTGTGTGTGTGTGTGTGTATGCATGCCAAATATGCTCCCCTTCTTTAAGTAGACTACCTGATAACTCGCATACAACAGCCTGCCTTGTGGCCCTTGTAACATGATCCCGTCAGGATGACATTTCTTGATACTGCAGCGCTCAGTGGTAGAACAGAGATCTTGCTTCCTGGTTGATGGTTTATATGGTTCTTCTGTTTTGTTTGTTTGGTTTTGTTGTTTGGTTGTTGTTTGGTTGGTTGGTTGGTTGAGTTGGTTGGTTTGAAAGGGACTGGCTCAATCTGTTGACAGAGCAGGGGACTCAAAATTTGAATGTCTCAAGTTCAATCCCAGTCTGCAACATAAAACTTGGCCGTTTGCTATCCATACGAATGCTCCAATCATTCTGTCAAAGAGTTTCATAGTTCTCCCCACACGTACCTCCCTCCCCATGTACAAATACTCCAATCATTCTGTCAAAGAGTTTCATAGTTCTCCCCACACTTATCCTCATCCTCATGTGCAAATCTCCAATCATTCTGCCCAAGAATAAGACTAGTAAGAGTTTCATACTCATAGTTCTCCCCACATTAATCCTCCTCCCCAATCCCATTTCAAGCTCTTCCCAGTGCATCGGGTTTTACGTAAGTTCAAGAAGTCTACCAGCATTATCAATGGCAAACTTGAGCAGGGTGCATACAGAGCTGTCCGAGTTAGGTGAATCCTTGATTTTGCACATTTTTTTCTTCCTTAAGGCCTATAACCCTTTATACTACTACTACTCTTTAATACTGCCAGTACAGTAGTAGAATCTGTTGTCGTTGCATTACTATTTTGCTCCAGTACGCCCCCCCCCCCCTTTCCACCTAATGTGTGTATGTTTGCACAAATTTATCTATTTGTATACATGTGTCTGTATATATACACATGTGTTTGTGTGTGTGCACGCGCACATGTGTACATGCGTGTGAGAATCTGTCTGACCTCACCCTGGGGTTGGCAACCTCTTCATTGAAAAAATGTGATTCAAGGGGTTGGGCTAATGTTACTGTTAGGACTACAGGACCAATTTGGCCTACATCATGTCCCTATGCAAAATTCATCTGAGCTAAACTGTACCGTTACCAGAAGGAAAAAAACCCAGTGTAAGTGGCTCCTAGTCAACCAGCTATGAATGAATTGCCGACCATTTTAGGATTGGGGAAGATAAAGCAGCAAACGTGTGGTGATGGGCACTATTTTCGTATTGATGGCCCTTGTGAGGCCTGTGTCAGTGTGTCATCGAATTTAAAATCTCAACACCTCCCTCTCAGTCCTCTACGATTTCAGGATTATGCAATAACTGAATAAGTTTATTTCGTTCTGTTCTGAATTTCTGTTGCTGGCATACTACAGGCTAGATATTTGATATCTATACGTAGCTATACTCTCAAGATCTAAATGGTTTAGTAGGTCTTCGGCCCAGACTTGAGCCGAAATGGCTATCAATTGCTTATAATCGCAAAATCTACCAAACATCTAATTCAGTAATTGAACTATTTGAAGTTATTCTAAATGAGTAAATTTATCTATTCCACTCCACATATCGCAGTCTAGTCTAGGCCTACTTTGATCCTTTCGTGCAAAAGCATACAAGATCATACATGCCTTCGTTCCGTGAAAATCTTCAAAAACAGACTCGTCTCGTCTGGCATCAGGGTAGCTGAACTTCTTCATCTTCGTTCCCAAGTCTTTCGTGTTCCGAAAAATGATGAAGTCTGCTACGAAGTACGCTATCAATGCCGCTAGCAAGCCGAAGACAACTGAACATCCAGTTACTGAGTTCATGACTTGCAGGTATCCTTGTCCAATCAGAATAGTTGATACAAGAGGGATTGACGCAGAGGAAAGAAATATTAGCCAATTAAAATTCATGTCCATTTTTGCTGCGGGAAAGAAACAAACATGGTTGCGCCCTGAGTTACCACGAATGAGCTGTTTCGGTTTCATTCTATTCTCCGTTCTACATGTTTCACGTTGCAGATAGGACAGTCTAATCAAAAAGCAGCATTGTGCATTAAGACAGACAGTATGTCAAATATCGTACAATACGTGGTTGTTCGTGGAGACTTAGTGAAAGTGCAAAAATGGCCCTTGGGTGCATTAATAGCGCAAGCTTGCCATGCCAGTTCTGCAGCTATCCATCTCTTCTACAATGCTCAGGATACGCAGCAGTACCTCGCCGACCTGGATAGAATGCATAAAGTTGTTTTAGAGGTAATGGTTTGAATACTGCAATTGTCAAGTTTACATTGACTGATTGAGTGTCACTGTGTGTGGTGGGGAGGAGGGGGCTACTGTGTTCCTTTTGCTTGTTGCATTTTGCTTATAATTGTAATCCATTAGCTCAGTTATTAGAACGCCATACTCATAATGCAGGGGTTGTGGGTTCAGTCCTCGGATGGGAAACATTTTTGTTTTCTTTCTTTTAGTGGCTGATTAGCCCAGATGTTAGAACACCATGTTCATAACCCAGGTATGGGTGGGGGGGGGGGATTTTTTTGTTCATTGTTGTATTTTTAACACAGGCTTACTGACACGGAACTGTTGAGAAAGGGAAACAGAAGGGAAGACAGGAAAAAAATGATGAACTGACAACATTGCGGAATAGAGAAACCGTTTGCTGAGACCCAGACATTGGCACACAACCCACTGAGCTGGAAGAATCAGGTGAATAGTTATTTAGTGTGGCTCCCCAGTGATGCTTCACAGAGCTGTGGGAGAACGAAAGAAGAAAAAGAATGCGTATTTAATACAACAAGACAAGACAGGCTCAAATTTTCAGCCAGCTGGCCATCTTTTTCTCCTAATTTTTGTATCTAGTGTTTGAGAGTTCCATGGACAGCAAAGAAAACAAATGAGACAGTCTTGATGGAGGCAGACACAAGTAGATCACTCATAAGGAAGATTAGGAAAAGACAGGCAACATTTATTATAGGCCATTTTATGAGAAAGGGGGATTTGGAGCACCTGGTCACAACGGGAAAGCTGGAGGGAAAGAGAGCACCAGGTAGACCCAGGGAGAAAATGCTAGACAGACTTGCGGAGTGGCTGAGGATGAGGAGGGTGGAGGAGATGCTTGGGGCGGCAAGAGATAGAGATAGATGGAGGTCCATGATCGCCAACGCCATGCGGCAAAGCACCTGATGATGATGATGATGATGATGATGATGAGTGTTTGTTTGTTTGTTTGTGATCTTACACTTGACAAAGGCTAGTTGGCCGAAAATTTGGGCCTGTCTTGTCTTGATGCATTAAAGGCGTGTTCTTATTCTTCTTTCATGTTTTTTCTGGTTCCTATTTGCTTGAACGCTGGCAGTCACATTTGTTTTGGGTATGGGAGAAGTAGATCTAGTTTTAGATAAGTCATGGCAAAGACTATACTAGTGTGTGACTCCAGTGTCAGTGTGTGTTATATTGTTAAGCAAAACACAGATGCTTTACCTGTAGCACAGTGCATTATAAGTACCCAACACTTTTATCTAAGTACATCATTATTCTATTAAATTCTCTCTCTTCCTCTTTGTCCCTCTCTATCTCTTTCTGAGCTCTTTCTCCTCTCCCCCACCCCTCTTTCATCTCTTTTTGTCACTGTCTCTCTTTGTCTTGTATCTTCACCTGCACGTCTTGTTATGTTTTCAGGCCAAAGACGAAGCAAGCCTTTCAGAGTTGGCCAAGACACTGACATCCAGTGAGATTGACCACAAATTGTGGGTGGAACAACCAGAAAACTACCCCACTTGTCTGGCTACCCGACCTTACCCAAAGGACACTGTGCAGCAATACTTCAAACAGTTCAAACTGTTTAAATAAACATAGCGACAGAGAGAGAGAGTGTGTGTGTGTGTGTGTGTGTGTGTTTGAATATGCATGTGTGTATATTGTGAAAGAAATATGTTTCAGTGATGTATCTTCAGTCTGTATGGCTGAGATTTTTGGACTTGACATGAAAATTTTTAGACAGGTCTACATGTTATAAAACAGTCATGACAAATCCCCAGTCACTAAAGTATAGACGTGGTGCTTGCTTTTTAAGTTGTATTTGACCTTAATCTTTGTGGGCTGAATTTTTTTTAATAGCTTGAATTGGTATATTCAAAGTGGGTAAGAAACTTACGTGCCATGATAATGAATCATAAGATGTTTCTCCATAGACTTGGTCAAATCTTTGTATTAGAGCTAGTGGTAGGCTGATAAAATACCAGTATAAAATATAGACTAGGTAAAACATAGTTGAGGTAGGGCCTCAGGACCTGGCCAGCTCATGGGTTTATGTGCAGGCTGAAGGCTTGTTCCATGATCACCATACACATGGCACCTGTGACATTAGTGCATATGGAATTCGTTCTGAGTGCGGAGACGTCATCTTGAAAAATTGAAACTGCTGATTAACTCTTTCGTTACTGACTCCCGCTTTAGCGGGAGAGTACTTTCTTACTGTAAGAACTGAATTTGTTCATACTCTGTCTTTCGTTTCCTGGGTTTCCTGTGAGAGTAAAACTGTGAAAAGAGGGTACTTATGTTACTGTTTCTCTACTCAGTGTGGATAAATAACAAACATGACGTGTGTGTGTGTGTGTGTGCGCGTGCATGCGTGCGTGCGTGCGTGTGTGTGTATGTGCGCGTGTGTGTGTGTATGTGCGCGCGCACGCGTGTGTGTGTGTATGTGTGAGTGTGTGTGTGTGTGAACAGGCACACTTCTCTCTCTCTCTTGCTAGTTCTAAATCAACAGCGACTTTCCCAAGGGGGTGGGAGACGATTGGTGTATGGAGAGGGGGTAGTCTTGGAGACGACTGAGTTATAATGACATTGACAACCACAGCAGGAAGCAGCTGTAGTAGGTCTGACAAACAGGAAACGGTACCTAAACAACAGCCTCACTGTTGTCCCATGGGAACGGAGGAAATATGTTTATTTTTTCATAAACATGCCTGGGTGTCTTAACTGACCACACCGAGTAGAACAGGGAAACCCGCCGAAGGCAATCAGATCCAGGAATGTATAAACACAAGGGTCGTGTCCCGTTCACCGCATAGCCGTTACCGTTACCACGAGGAAAGCGGGAAGCCGGTATGAAGGATAGACGCACTGCCTCCCGCCATACTCGCCACCAGTAATGAAGGGTAGAGGGTAGTTTTAGATTTTCAGTACTCAAAGAGTTAAAGTACGTCTTCAGTATGTTTATGTGGTTTGGCATCTGTGCATCTGAAATTCTTGAATCCCATATGAACATACAGACTGTTACGTCTCCTGATATGACCCTTTGTGCAGTTGTATGGCATAAACTGACCCTTTGTCAAATATCCAGGTGATGTTGCCTTAGTTGTTGGTTTCATGTTGACTTGTCTTCAAACTTGTGAATTTCCTGCCAATGGAGTCACATGTGTCAGGTCATGTGATTTACGTATTTGCATTTGAACTGAAATAAAAGTAATCATCAACATGGGTGACAGATTGTTTTTAGTTCATTTGCATTTACCTTTCCTCATCTTCTTCTTTTGCATCTTCTTCTTGCTCTTCTTCTTTTTCTTTTTCTTCATCTTCTTCTTCTTCTTCTTCTTCTTCCTTTTTCTTCTTTTTCTTCTTCTTCCTTTCTTCTTCTTCTTCTTCTTCTTCTACTTCTTCTTTTTCTTCTTTTTTTGGTTGGTTTGTTAGTTGGTTGGTTGTTGGGTCTGTTTCTTTGGTTGTTTTTTGTTGTTGTTGTTTTGGGGGGTGGGGTTGGTTGTGGGGGGGGGTCTTTTGGAGTTTTTTTTTTTTATTCTTTCCCAGTTTCCCAGTGTCTCAAGATGACATCTCTGCTCTCAGAATGAACTCCAAATGCACTGATGACTGGTGCTACATGATGGAAAAGATCCAAAATGATCATGGCACAAGCCTTAACTCTGCACATACACCCATGGGCTGGCCAGGTAACTGTGCCCTGCCCAAGGATTGAACTCACAACTGCTGCATTATGAGCTTGATGCTCTAACAACTAGGCCAAGGGGACCACCATTGTAGTCCTTTGTTTTTTTGTTTTGTTTTGTTTTTTGTTTTGTTTTGTTTTTAGGATCATCGCACTTAGGGAGGTTACCTTTGTGCTCACCTTTTTTTTTCGTCCCATTTTTCTATGCCACCTCAAGGGCTACAGAAGCTGGCACAGTTTCTTTGTTTGTTTTTTTGTGTGTGTTTTTTTAAACAGTGTGATGACAATGGTGTCGATGAGGATGATAATCATGATGCTATGGTGTTCCATGTAGGATTGAAACTGCATGATAGGGCTGTAGGCTACTGTACGCTTACTATCATCATATATCCTGGCATCAACCAGGCCCGAGAGATACGGACACCTGCGATGCTGGTAAAAGAATATTTGAGCAATACTCTCAATGACACATCCATGAAGTGGATGAGACTCAACTTGTGTGGTCCCAGTCTTCCCAATGAGCCCATAGCACATCCAACTCTGGGTAGGGGCTGGTTAGAGCTGAAAAAAACCCACAATATATTTTTGAAGGGACTGATGGGGATTCAAACCCACAACCTTCCAGTTGGTAGTCTGTTGCGTTATCCACTACACCATGGCAACCAGTTCCTTAAAGGGTTTTGATTTTTCTTAGTTTTATTTGTACAGGTTACAAACTGCCAGAATTTAAAATGGGTCACATACTGAAGACAAATCAGCATCAGAATGATTTAATGTTGTTGTTTTTTTCTTATTATCAAGTATTTTTTAAATTTTACAGAGAAGACTTAATGTAAGGTACACTGACTGCATCCTTGCAGCACGTTCATAGTCACGCGTGTGGCTGAGTGGATAAAGCATCCATTTAGGATGTGAGACACCTGAGTTTGATTCCTGATCAAACAAGGATTGTTCTCACTTCAAGTGGTGATCTAGGTTATTCTTTAACTCTTTGACTCCCTCATCCTTTCCACTAGCAACCTGCATTGTCAAAAATGAGAGCAAAGCAAAAACTTAACCCTTTGACTTCCTCACCCTATCCACAAGATTGCTGTATGAAGCTGGTGGGTAGGGTAAGGATGTTAAAGGGTTAAGTTTCTGCAGCTGGTGGATAGGGTGCAGGAGCTAAAGGGTTAAAGGCCAGCCATCTGATCAGAGTCATACCAGGGCTATAACCATTTCAAAATGTACAAAGCGCCTCGTTGATTAAAAAAAAAAACACCTAGAAAAGAAAATTGCAAACACATAATGACATATCAATACATTCACACACACAATCCAAAGGCACCTAGCGTCAACCATTCTGCCCAGTTTATCACCAGAAGGTTAAAAAAGCTGAATAAATACAAATGCAAAAATTTACGAAGCACACTAGAAACATACATAAATACTGACCCAATTCACTCAAAATTGCCTCCGCACATCGCACTGGTGCTAGTATTTCAGTTGAGACAATAATATTATTATGAAAAATAGTACATGTAGCATGTACTTAATACATGTTAAAGATCCCATGACAACAAAATAGCTGTCCCTGGCAAAATGTTTGTAGAAGTTCTACCTTTATAGATAACAGAAAGTTTAACCAAAAATGGGATCATCCCTGTTTGAATTAAAAGGGTGTATTTTTGACGTCTTAATATGAGTCTGACCTGTTACCAAAACTTGGCGAATATCCATCCAAAAATCAGTGACATATCTCTATAATGGCTGGTTTGTTTACACATACATACTGCACCTTCATGCACACTTGCACACACACACACACACCCCACACACACACACACACACACACACACACACACACACACACACACACACACACAACACACACAACACACACACACACACACACAACACACACACACACACACCACACTCACTCAACATATATATGCATGCACAGACACACTCCAGAAGTGAGTCATTTAGTGATCCCAATCTGACTTTAAAACAGACTTATTCAGAGGTACATGTGTGTGTGCTTATCCACATAGACAAAATTATATGAAAAATCTCCTCTTTAACCCTATCAATCCTGCAGGAAGCTAGTGGATAGGGTGAGGGAGTGAAAGGATTAAGTCGCTTTGCTGTCATGGCTGACAATGCAGGATGCTGGTGGATAGGGTGAGGGAATCAAAGGGTTCAAAATGTGAATTTGTATACGTAATAAGCATTGTCTGGTGCTGTCTAGAAAAGCAGTCATTTTTTTCAGCTTCTTGTGTCTCTGGGTTGATCTTTACCAAATTTGGGTGAATGGTGTAGATAGTTGAAGAGTCACAAATGTATAAGTTTGGAGGTCATGGTATTAAGGTCAAGGACACATGGATAAGAAAAGTGCCCAAAATTGGCACTTTTTTTGTTTTGTTTTGTTTTTTTTGTTTTGGGGTTTTTGTTTTTTTGCAAAAAGGTATGTGAACAGCTGTCACTCATAAACCCCAGACAATATTTACATTATGTTTTCACAGTTGAGACAAGTCTACCATTGTTGTCGCTTCATATCAAGTTCTATATCATGTACAGTTTCTTTTTTAAGATCACAGTGACCCTGGGAAGTACATAATCTGGATTTTTTGTAATGGTTTTGGTATGACAAGGGAGATTATTAGAATGGCCTCTCTCTCTCTCTCTCTCTCTCTCTCTCTCTCTCCTCTTCTCTCTCTCTCTCTCTCTCTTTCTTTCTGCCCCCTCCCCACAGAGGATTCACATCACAAAATTTGGAATGTGTTTGGGGAGAGCATATTAATTAACACAATGTGATGCCACCCATTTTGTTCTTTTGATTGTAGATGTTATTTTTCACGTGTTTTTGTTTTTTTGTTTTTTTCCTACAAAATTATGTCAAAAGCAACTCTGTTGCCATGAGTTCTTCTACGTGTGCGCAATGCATACATCCAGATCACACCACTCTAGGTCGATGGATGGATGTGAAAAAGCCCTGTAGTCTGGGAATCAAAGGAGGGATTTCCAGCATCCTTGATGGGCAGTTTATCCATTAGGCTACCACTCTCCCCCATGGGGATGCCAGAAAGCTCTGAAAATTCTTCAAGTCATAGCTAACACGAACTGGGGTCATCATCATCATCATGTGCCCTGCCGCATGGCGCTGGCGATCATGGCCCTCCATATGCATCTATCCCTCGTCATTGCAAGTACGTCTTCCACCCTTTCTGTCTTCAGCCACCTTGCTAGTCCGTCCAATATTTTCTCCCTGGTGTTCTCTTTCCCTCCAGCTTTCCTGTTGTGACCAGGTGCTCTAATTCCCCTCTCCTCATATATTGGTTTATAAATATTGCTTGACTTTACTAATTTTCTTTATCAATTATCTTCTTGTGTCTGCCTCCATCAAGACTGTCTCGTTTGTTTTCTTTGCTGTCCTGGAACTCTCAACATTCTTCTTACAAACCACGTTTCGGTTGCCTCAATCTTGTTCTGACTTTGCAAAGTGACTGCCCACGCCTCACAACCATATAACTGTATCAGCTCTATATAACATTCAAGAACTCTCTTCCTGAGCTGGGGTGCCAAGAAAACACTACTTCACCTCTACAGACCTTTAATCTGCTCTAAATTGGACTGTGGCTGCGCAGTGTATGGCTCTGCGAGACCCTCTTACCTAAAACTGCTGGATCCCATTCACCATCAGGGGCTGCACCTCTGTCTTGGTACATTCAGAACAACCCCTGTCTACAGCTTATATGCAGAGGGAGGGGAACCTTCCCTCTCCAACCATAGATTTAAATTAACCTTAACAGTTTGCTTAAAACTGTTCTCTGAACCAGAAAACCCACCCTACAACTGTGTCTCCAACCCCAAATTTCAATCTAAAGTTGAAAAACATCTGCAAGTCACCCCTCCTTTAGGAATCCGTATCCGTCCTCACATGCAAAAGACAGATATAGATTCAGCAGTTGTTTTCGACTTCTCCAAATTTCCAGACAGCCCACCATGAACCATGAAAACACCTGAGGTCTATATAACTGTCTCCAATCCGAAATTTCAATCTGAAGTTAAAAAAATCCGCAAGTCATTCCTCCTTTAGGAATTCCCGTATCCGTCCTCACATGCAAAAGGCAGATATTGATTTAGCAGTTTATTTAGACTTCTCCAAATTTCCAGACGGCCCATCCTGGACCTTAAAAACACCTAAGGTCTATTTTGATCTTGCTTCCTTCTTAAAGTGTATACCAGTTCACTGGCGTACAGGTTGTTTTATGCATAACTCTGTCGGAAATTTCCGTCATCCCACAGACTATTCACTGATGGATCAAAGTCTGATGAAGGGGTTGCTGCTGCTGCCTTCTGTCCGACCACGAAAATACCAAAGGTCTCTTTTGATCTTGCTTGCTTCCATTAAAGACAATAGGCCCTACCAGTTCACTGGCAGACAAGTCGTTTTATGCAGAACTCTGTTGGAAATTTGTCATCCAATAGAATATTCACCAATGGATCAAAGTCTGATCGAAGGTGTTGCTGCTGCTGCCTTCTGTTCCATTGTTCCGAATTGCTCATTTTCAAGATATATTCTGTCTGACAGTTCCGTTTATACTGCTGAAGTAACTGTTCTGGTTTTGGCATTAAAATGGTGTCCCAATCCAAGTGTAAAAATATTCTCGTCTTTTCTGACGTCCTTTCCGCTTCGCGGGTAATTGCTGACCGAAACATTAGTCACCCAGAACTTCTGAATTTCTTTGAAATCTATTCTTCTCTTACAATTAAAAGTTAACATATTGGTTTTGTTTGGATTCCTGGCTATGTTGGTATTGGAGGCAAAGAAAAGGCTGACTGCCTGGCCAAGAATGCCACAAGGGAAAAGATGTCTAAATCCTTCATTCTTCACACTGATGTGAAATCCAAAGTACACAGGTATGTGAGAAATCTGCAGGAGGATTAGAACAAGCAGAGGGACAACAAACTTTTCCAAATCCGCCCCAATCTGAAAAATATTCTCCCAGCTGCTTCAGGAAAAAGACAGAGTTATGTAGGTTGCACGCATGTCACACATCCTACATTCATTCATACCTTACATTCATTCATACCTTAAAAAATAACAAAGACACCCAAACCCACCACCAAAAAAAAATTGAGGTGTATACTATGTGACAAGCTGTTGAGCATCACACACCTTATTGACTGCTTGGACTTGCACAATATGAGACATAAGCACTACACAGTGGACCTCTTAAACAACCTCTTCAGAGACATTCCCGCGACACAGTTTTGCAGTTTTTTAGAAAAGATCAACAGATTCCATTTGAATGATTTGACTTTGCATATGAGAATATTTTTTTCTTTAAATACATTTTAGACTTGCAAGGATAATGGTGAGATCAACAGACTCCATTTGATATGATTTTACACATAAGAGTTTTTTGTTTGTTTGTTTTTTGGTTTGTGTTTTTTTTTTTTTTTTCTTTAATGTATTTTAGACTTGCAAGGATAATGGTAATCTTTTTATTTTTAACTTAAGATTGGGTGTTGTTTTTAACGTGGTGCTAGTACTCGGCTGGGCTGTAAGCAATGTGAACCTGAACCTGTATCATCCTATGAGTTTGTTGCTTCTGTCTCGTCAGCTGATATGATAATTATTTTTGTGGTGTTGATAATGTATATTTTATATTTCTATATATTATTAAGCCTAGGCCAATCGGTTTTCTTGTTGAGTATAAGAGCATTGAATTCCCAACACAAAACGAAGTAAAACAACACAATACCACCTCATCCCGAGCCTATGTAATGTTATCGTGCCACAATATTGACAACACACACAACACACACACACACACACACACAGGTAACAGACATGTTACTATAAATATCAATGGACACGTGAAGGAAAGCGAGTTTCAGCGAAAGGGAAGTAACTTTCGCATCCTAAAATCAACCAACTCTGGCCTGATCTCCCCGGGTCAAATACGGGTTAGTACCAACCCAACGACCTTCAAGTTCAACAAGGCAACATGGCCTACAGGTTACCAGTAGCGTTGCGTCTTGCCGGGTAAGTTGCAGGGTGTGCACAATAATTTTTAGAGTTTTCCGTTGCATATGCCATCCTCTAAAGCATGAAAACTAGAAGGGTGGTGTTTCCTAATTTAATCTGACCTCATTGACTTCAGGACAGTCACAGTCACAGTGACATAATTTCCGTTCCACTTCCGACTTCGCCACTTGTCTTGACCATGTGACAGTCATCGTCATCGTCTGAACGTGACCATGCACACGGTCGGGCACAACACTCGCTTAGACGTAACTTCTAAACAAATTGTATAATCACGTGAGGCATCCCTCCCCGGCCCGGTGTCTTCTGAACGTGGATCCCACTTCTCAGTGGGCTGTCCGGTGTGACTCTTGTTGAGCAATTGCGCAGAACCATGAACGTGATGGGAGATGTTTTATGCTTACTCATAGGCGATAAGCCAGCTGCGAATATGTATTCAGTAATAGGTTAGGTTAATTGTTATACCACAGTTTTTCTGACGAAATTATGCATGGAGCTTGCGGAGGTTTTGGTACAAGGTATTCCTTGCAGAAACAAACACACACGCTTGGATTCTTTTTCCTAACAAACGGAATTAACAGTACTCAACTGAAACCGAAGATTAGGTTAGTTTTGGCTTCTAGCTTGCGTTTCTACAAGTTTTTACAAGTTTGAAGTCGGGTATGTTTGTGTTCATTGTTACTTGTGTTTTGTCTAACCAGCAATGTTATCCATAATAGGCATTGTTGATTCTGTAACAGTCGTTCTGCAGTGTTAACATTCTTTCATAATGTAGAAAGTTGAATAGGGCAGTTGTAAAAATTGAAACAGTAATAGGCCTACAGGCCTGGAGAAGATTAAAATTTTCTACTAGCCACCAGGGCTAGTGGATTTCAAGATCTACTAGCCTGCAGATATTTTCACAAGCCCAACATGTTGCCCTAAAAAATAGCAAAATTCTCTTGATGATGATGATCAAAACTATTCAGCAGAATAAATCATTGTTACAACAAAGGTGGTCAAATTTTCTTCTGGAGACTTTCATCATGGTGGGAGGGAGGGGGGAGGTGAACGGTGGGAGGGAGGGGGGAGGTGAACACTAATCTCAAAGTTTACATGGATTTTCTGTGTAAGTTAGAGACAATTCTTTAGTTCAATATATATTTACAATCATTCTCTTTTCGCTTAAGTAGCCAAAGTTTATTTAGTCCAACTGGCCGTTTATGTTTTTCAAATTACTTCATCATCATCCTGCAATATTTTTCCCCTTTCATGATTTTAATCACTTACCGTACTTTTAAAGTGTGTCTGTGTGAAGGAGAGAAAGAGTATGAAACTATTGTTGTTGTTGTATAAGTATTATGTCTCTTTAGTGTGTGTAGAGGGGGTTAGTGGGTGGGTGTTGTTAGTGGGTGGGTGTTTTTGTTTTCTTTTTTCTTGGACTTCAGCAGTTCAGTGTGAAGGAAAAACACTTAGAAAATATTTAATCCATCCTAACTGAAATTTATGTCCTGAGAGACAAGTGAAGATATTGTGAAAAAAAAATGTCAAGTAGTATCTATGCCTTTTAAACTAGTTTCTCTGACGTATCATTTGTCAAGTGAAGCATCAAATTTGCCCTTGTCTCTGAATTCCCTGCTAAACAACATACACATTCTCTTCCCCTTCCTGTCCCTTGATCTCGATAAGACATAATTATGTTGTATTATTTTCTCTGGTTTCCATACTTAATTAGAAGCTTCTAACCATTTGACCAAAACTGACAGACGAAAATCGCTGTTCTGTAAACACTTGATTGTATCGTACCGACTCCCTTCACTGACAGATCTACGGGAATCAAGAGTTGACTTTCCCTGGATAGCCTCGTTTTCGCGCGAACGTTGGTGGACTCTATTATTGCTGATGAAATTAATCGGCAGATCAGAAAGTTTGAAAAATGGAAATAAATTGTAACCGAAGAAGTCAGAATTGTCACTTGCCCAACGGACTAGTAGTTTTTGATTTTGATTTGCCCGACAGGTTTTTTACTCGCCTCGGGCGACTGTGCGAGTGGATTTCGCCAGCCCTGGTAATATATATATCCATAACTTCATTGTATATATTATTCACTGTTGCTTAGTCAGGGAGAAAACAGCACTACCATCAACAAATGATTACAACAGCAACACTGTAGTATATACCCAAATCGTGATTAAGAAGACAACAAGAACAAACAGAAAGAAAGAAATAGTAAAAAATTAAGTTCAATAATTGGCCATTTTTCCCCACACACTATGTAAAATGCAGTGAGCATGTGTTCACATGGGCTGTTTGCGTTGTGCAAATGAAATAATTATTAGCAATTAGTATTCTTATAATGTGCACCCTGCATGCAGCACCAGCTGTGATGCTGTTGAATGGAAAGTTCATTGTGATTATATTTCAGAGGCATTCAGAGGAGAGCTCTGTCAGTGAAGTTCTTGGCCTACACGCTTTTAATTCTCTGTTCATTGTACAAGAAAACCAAAGAAAACTTTTTATGAAGACTATGCAAGAAGCACAAACAAGGAAGAAACAATCACTAAATACCATGACAGAAATAACATTTTTGCTAATTTCATGTGACGTTGTCAAAGTACAGTCAGTGTTTAACAAAAGAAGACTATGCAAGAAGCATGAAGTCCAAAGAAGCAGTCACTAAATACCATGACAAAGATAACATTTTTGCTAAATTCGTATAACATGTCAAAGTGCATTCAGTGTGTAATAGAAGCATTCTGTATGTAACTGTGAACATTTTTGCTAAATTCATGTAACTTTTTCAAAATATGCTTAGTGCATAAGAGCAACATGCTATATTTTTTCTATTTCACTCTTTTTATAATATTTGTGTGTCATATGATTGACAGCAGTTGACAGCAGTCACAAATTCAATTGCTCTTTTTACTCTCTCTTGTTTAAAATGATAATAAAGTTGTCCAAGTCTAAGTATAGGATTTCCTGC
This sequence comes from Monoplex corrugatus, assembly GCA_030674185.1. Lineage (NCBI taxonomy): Eukaryota > Metazoa > Mollusca > Gastropoda > Littorinimorpha > Ranellidae > Monoplex > Monoplex corrugatus. The sequence goes on from JAPXFY010000033.1 coordinate 44,489,871, forward strand.
TATTCCATATTTTCCTGGTTTATATCTTCCATATCCAGTGACTTCTTTATATGTATATCACTATATGTGAATTAACATGACATGTATTCTTCTCTAAAAAAAAAAAAAAATCAGTTTAACTTTAAGACGTTTCTTGGAATTTACAAACTTTTTCCACTTGATGAAAAATGGCTTTTTGGGCACAGTCAAATACTGTGAGTGTGTTATTGAACTTTTAATTCAAAACTGAAAATGATGCGTGATTTCTGCCTACCTCCAGGTGAATTTTTACGGCAGGATATTTTAGACTTCACTCCAAGTCACTGAAGTAACAGTTTTGGCAGTTTCATTATGCTTTATCTATTTGTTGCTTTTTTTTTTTTCTTGTTGGTCTTCCGCTGTTCTGCAGTGTTTGACATTACGCCACATTGACTGCGTATGCAATATACTCTAGTTCAAATACTTAAGTTAAAGGGCCATTCCATTATCATTTCAGTTTTAGAACATAACAGCTCTGGCCTTTGTGCTTTGTAGAATGTTTGAAAATTATACATATATACTACACGTCATTATTGAAGGGCCAGGAACGTTTTTGAGTCAATTTTTGAAAGGAGAAATAACCTATTTTCTCTTACTTTTTTCTCCAATTCGTTGCCGTAACTGAATGGATAAGAGCTCAGACAACATTGCAGTTTCCTTTTGGCACGTGTTTGGGGATTTGCCGATTTGCAATGGGCGGCCCAAGGAAGACAATTTCCACACGAAATTGTCGAATCTTCAGCAGGGTCTCTCTGACGACGCAGGCAAGGTAGCGACAAAATTCGCTTTGCACGTGCAAGGCAAGCCCTTTTTGAACACTACTCCACCCAAAGTTGCCCGCAGACGAGGATAAAAAGGACCCGTTCTTGGTTCGTTTTAACCATGCTTGCAAGATGACGGATGAGCAGCGGGGGAGAGCCCTCGCTCTGCTTGATGAAGGCCAAGCGCAGCGGGAAGTTGCTAGACGACTTGAAGTGTCGCATTCCACAATCCAGAGACTGCTGGAGCGCTTCAATGAGACTGGAGCAGTCCAGGAAAGGCGTCACACGGGTCGACCCAGAGTAACGACAAGACAGCAAGACCGCTACCTTGCCCTCTCCGTCCTGAGGGAAAGGGCATCCACTGCGGTGACCTTGAGGGGTCAGCTGAGGGACGCAACAGGTGCTAACATCAGCTGCAGCACGGTGAGAAGACGGCTACATGAGGCAAACTTGAGGTCACGGAGACCGGCCTTCCGACCCGTGCTGTCACCGGTCAACAGAGTGCGCCGCATGACCTGGGCCAGGGAGCACGTGACCTGGACAAGGCAACAGTGGGCCCGGGTCTTGTTTTCGGATGAGTCCAGGTTCACCCTGACCTTTAACGATGGCCGGGCTCGGGTGTGGCGACGTCAAGGGGAGAGGTTCGCTGACGCCACTGTCCAAGAGCATAACCGGTACGGCGGCGGGTCGGTGATGGTGTGGGGTGGCATGAGCCGTGGTACCCGGACCCCCCTGCTCCCCATTGACGGCATCCTGAACGGGGTCCGGTACCGGGACGAGGTTCTGGCGGCCGTGGCACTGCCTGCGCTTGTGGACCTTGGTCAAGGCGCCATCTTCCAGGACGACAATGCACCTGCGCATCGAGCACGCCTTGTGACCGACTTCCTGGAGCAGCATGAAGTCGTCCGTATGGCCTGGCCAGCGTGCTCACCTGACCTGAACCCAATTGAACACCTCTGGGATGTGCTCGGGAGGCGCATCAGGGACAACCACCCCCCACCGGGCACCCTGGCCAGGCTGGTCGACATCCTGCAGATCGAGTGGGCGGCCATCCCTCAGGACACACTCCGTACCCTTGTGGGGTCGATGCATCGGCGCTGTGAAGCATGCATCCAGGCTCGGGGCGGACACACGCGATATTGAAAACAGATTGGCCAAATCTGACACTTTCTGTTTTTTGAAAAGGGGGGGATGTTCCTTTAAATGCATGTGCTGTTCACTAATGGGTCATTGTGCTAATTTCTTTTTCCAAAACAGGTGTGGAAATGATGAAATAAAACATAGAATCAATTCTAAACATTGTCAATTATTTCAACTTAAAATTAGAGAGGAAGGAAGAAGTGGCCCTTAAATTATGATTAGGAGTATATATGGTATTGTATTACTTTTTCTGACTTCACCCAGATATGTGTAATTTTCTCTTTATTTGAAATGAGTCCACATTTGCTTTATGACAGCATGTGTTTAAATTACAGAATCCGCTTCATGTCTTCTGGGGGAGAGTTTGGGTCTGGTGCTGGCAAGGTGAGACTTTGAACATAGCTTTGTGTTATTTCTGATTTTCAATTGCTACATAGGGAACTGTGCATTCTTGTTATCATGTGCATATAGAGAGATTGTATAATATTATAACATAATTTAATAACCCATGTAGGAGGGTAGTATTATAACATATAACTTAATAACCCATGTAGGAGGGTAGTATTATAACATACAACTTAATAACCCATGGAGGAGGGTAGTATTATAACATATAACTTAATAACCCATGTAGGAGGGTAGTATTATAACATACAACTTAATAATCCATGTAGGAGGGTAGTATTATAACATATAACTTAATAACCCATGTAGGAGGGTAGTATTATAACATACAACTTAATAACCCATGTAGGAGGGTAGTATTATAACATATAACTTAATAACCCATGTAGGAGGGTAGTATTATAACATACAACGTAACAACCCATGTAGGAGGGTAGTATTATAGCATACAACATTATAACCCATGTAGGAGGGTTGTATTATAACATACAACTTAATAACCCATTTAGGAGGGTAGTATTATAACATACAACATAATAACCCATGTAGGAGGGTAGTATTATAACATACAACTTAATAACCCATGTAGGAGGGTAGTATTATAACATATAATTTAATAACCCATGTAGGAGGGTAGTATTATAACATATAACTTAATAACCCATGTAGGAGGGTAGTATTATAACATATAACTTAACAACCCATGTAGGAGGGCAGATTGCCATATTCTTTTAAATACGAAATGATTAATGATAATAAGGATTGTAGATATGATAAATGGTGATAATAATTGTAAATCATTATGATTAATGATAAAAAAAAAATTAGATATGGTAAATGGTAGTAATGATAATTAAAACAATAAATCAGTAGTAATGATAATTACAATAATAAATCATTCTTTCACAGCTTTATTCTCTGAACCCCCCTTCCTGTGGGGGTGCTGGGGGCTCTTTCAGTATAAATAGTATCCCCACCTTCTGGACATTCTGTGCTAGTCATTTACTGTTTTCTGTCTTGTGTTTCTGATTTGCTCCTTTGCTTTCTGTCATTTCTTCCTGTCATTTTCTGCCTTGCTGGTCCATTCACCTGTATCAAGGTTTTGTGTGCTTAGTAAATTCTTACATACTTTCTCTTAGGATTGATAATTGGGTACAACTATTATATGCATTTTTGACTCTAGGGAGATGAGATATGCAGAAGCAGTCTTTGGTAATTACTAATTAGGCCCATTTGTTCATAAATTTTAGTGTTTTTAGTTATGTTTAAATTTGTATTTAGGTGTTTTAAATCCCCTGTGTGATAAATAGGTCAGAGTGGTCAAGACATCTCCTTAGATTATGTGCGCGAATGCCTTGATATGTGTACTTAATTTTCTGTTTTTTTTTTTTCCCTGTTGAAGTACTGTGTGTATATTGAAATGATTATAGACCTGATATGGCTGTACACAGTCACCTGGGCTTTAACTTTAAGCAACAATGAGAATGAGAAAAAGAATTCTCCAAACTCATTTGGACTTGCTGCACGTAGCGTATTTATAAGAGACGTTGTAATAACATACAGAAGTGCTGATGTGTTACGTGGACACAATGATGCACATATTAACACATATTAGAACACACATGCTGTCATGTAAACAAACAAATACATACAGACTGCAACCATGTGTATTTAAATACCTATAGTCATAGACATACAGTATACAGATTGAGACACTGTCAGATTATGCAGGAAGCTGGTGACTAGGGTTAGGGAATCAAAGGGTTCAGTTTTTGCTTTTGCTGGCATGGTTGACAATGCAGGATGCTGGTGGACAGGGTTCGGGAGTCAGAGGGTTAAGATTCAACTGTTCCTGCGTCAAGCAATGCACAAGGCAGCGAAGGCACTCCTCATGCACTGTCCTCAGCCAGTGTTTCTGGTACGGTGAAAAGATTGTTCCAGAATGTTTGGCACTATATAGGCTGTGCTCTTGGTGAACCATAGTGTGTCGGAGAGCTGAAGTGGCATGGATATAGTGACATTGGAGCAGCAAAGACAATGGAACAAAACAAAAAAAAGAAATAGGTGACACTTGCTTGTGTGTATTTTGCTGCCACATGTCTAAAGATTGCCTGTTTTTGTTTCAGGGGGGAGGAAGTGGTGGTGCAGTGAGGTAACTTTGCTTTGATTTCATTTATTTCAAGTTTCTTGTATTTAACAGGTGTTTAAGTAGGCTTTATATAATAATGATAATTATAATATTTGTATAGCGCAAAATCTTGATATAAATTAAATCCAAGCTCTGAACATACACATATGCACGCATGCACACACACGCACACACACACATACACACATACACATGGCTATAAATGGAGAAAAAGAAGAAAAGCAATGGAAAATTATAGAACACATATTATATACAAATGTAAATTACAATGTGATTCCACACTGAGTGGAGACAGGCTGCAGTGGGGGTTGAGTGAGGTCAGGATTTTATGCAGAGGAGAAAAAGGTGAGTTTTGAGAGCAGTACAAAATGTAATAATATGTATATGTCTGCACAGGCACACACACACATACACAAACACATGTATACGCACCATATGTATGCAAACAATTACACAATATGGACATATATATAAAACACATGTTTGAACCTGGGGTGTGCTATAGCAAACTGGCCATCTTTCTGCACACCCTAACGTTGGTGTTTGGTGTAGAATTAATGATGTCCCCTTTCCCTCACTTCCCTGAGATGGTCATCCCCCCGTCAGCCAAGTCAGCTAAAAGAAGGTGCTGACAGAGAAAAGTCAGTGATTGGCTGAGGTGGGTGCTGACATCAACCAATCACACACAGACCACATACAGAGCACAACAGCACACACACACACACACAGATGCACACACACTCACAGACGCACACAGCTAAATCACTATAGTGAAAAGACGTTAAATCAAAGAACGAACGAACTCACAGACACAACACGATCACACACACAACAAACACACACAAAACACACACACACACCACACACACATACACAACACACACACACACACACACACACACAACACACACATACTCAACAGACATACACACACACACACACCACACACACACACACACACACACACACACACACACACACACACAACACACACATACATACATACAACACACACACACACCATGTTATTTACAGTACTGACATTCGTGGCTAGACTTTTTCTTTACTCATCATTATGTGTGCAAATTAAGGGGTGCAGACGTAGAACTTAAAGGGTGCTGCTATCTGTGTTGATCTTCTGATGAACCACTTTTTGTTACTCTTCTCTCTTCTTTCTCTTCTCTTCTCTTCTCTTCTCTTCTCTCTCTTCTCTTTCTTCTCTTCTCTTCTTCTCTCTTCCTCCATCTCCATTTTCATCTTGTGTGAGTGTGTGTGTGTGTGAGAGAGAGAGAGTGTGTGTGTGAGTGTGTGTGTCTCTCTCTCTGTGTTTGTGTGTGTGTCTCTTGTGTCTGTGTTGTCTGTGTGTGTGTTTTAACCAAAATATTTTCAAAATCTCCAGAGATGCTGGTGGTGCCTTTGGCAAGATGGAGGCTGCCCATGAGGAAATGTACTTCAAGAAACTGGTAAGATAAGGCTGTCGGTATGTTTTGTATGATATGTAGTGTTCTGATATGTTTGTTGGTTGTTTGGTGGAATGTTGAACATGTTTTTATCAGTTAATGAACAATATGACTTATTTGAATTATAGTTTTAAGAACGATAAAGTTGAAGATCCAATCAGTAATTCTTTATACTCAGATTTCAGCACCAACTTACTTTTTTGTTTATTTTGTTTTGTTAGTTTATACATATACATGAATGTACAAAGCATGCACACACATGTACATAATTTTATGTTGTTGTCATAATAAAGATGCCATGAAATTCATTCATATTAAAATTAATGATGGAGGTTTGGACATTATTATTAATAAGGAGCAAATACAGCAAGTGATATATGATTAAGCTGATCTTCAAGCTTTATGTTGTGTTTAGCATTTTAAGTCTTCATGTGTAGGACAAAATATTAAATGCAGCTAGGATGGGTAAAGTTGTATCAGCGTTAATCCAAACTATTGAAGTTTTTTTTCGAAAATAGTATGTTATGTCCATTGTTGTAGGAACCTTTTTTATTGTTGTAGGAACTTAAGCATTTCAGTTTTGAAAGCAGTGTTTTTCACTTGACATGAATTTGTGTGAGTGCGAGTGTGTGTGTGTGGTGTGTGGTGTGTGTTGGGGTGTGTGTGTGTGTGTGTGTGTGTGTGTGTGTGTGTGTGTGTGTGTGTGTGAGTGTGTGTGTGTGTGTGCGTGTTTAAGCATTCTTTTTTTTATGTGTCTGTTGACAGTGTCTTACCCACACTGTGCAGATTGTATGTTTCTGCACAGTCTGAATACTTCCATCTTTGGTGGATGCGTGCCGGGTATTTATGTTTCTGTAAGCCACCGAACTTTTGACATGACTTATGGGATCTTTAACATGCATACACGATGTTTTACATGCCATACACGATATACACACAAAGGGGGTTTTGACATTTGCACATCTACACACATGTTGACATCAAGATCAGAAAATTTTTATCCTTTACACACCAAGTGTGAGGCACCCAGGTAACATTGGACCCCAGACTTTCTGAGGATGCTGCCGGCTCTTTCAGTGTACATAGTATCCCCACTGTCTGGAAATTCTGTGCTAGAAATTTCCTCATTTCTGTCACTCTTTGTTTTTTCCTGACTCCCGCCTTTGTTTTCTGTCATCTCTTCCTTTCACATTGTCTACCTTGCTGTTTGATTCACTTTTGTATTTTCCATAAAGCCCTACATGATTTCTGTCTGTTAGGATTGATGTTTGGGTACATGCATATTTAGCTCCAAGGAAATGCGAGGTATTTAGTGGTACTGGTGGGTACTAAAGGCAAGTTTTTATGAATGATTTTGTGTATTTAGGTATGTTCATGCATTTGTATTCAGGTTTGTTTTATTAACTCTTTGCCTCCTGCACCCTAACCACCACCATCCTGCATTGTCAAACATCCTATCAAAGCAGAAATCTAACCCTTTGACTCTCTCAACCTATCCACCAGCTTCCTGCAGGAAGTTGGTGGATAGGGTGAGGGAGTCAAAGGGTTAAAGTTTTTGCAGTTGGTGGACAGAGTGCAGGAGTCAAAGGGTTAATCTTCCTGGTGATAAATTGGGCGGAATGGTCAACGCCAGGGGGCATATCCTTGGGATTATTTGTGTGATTGTAATCATATGTGTGCTTCATTTTCTTTTCCAGGTTTTCTTTTTCCCTGGGTCATGGATGTTATTGAAATATGTGTGTGTTTAGTTTGAGATGGCTACAGACCTGATGTAGGGTTCTAGCAATGACTGGGCTTTTTTGAACAATGATGATGATGATGATGATGATGACGACAACGATGATGATGGTGGTGGTGGTGGTGGTGATGATGATGATGATAATGATAACACTTTGACTCCTGTATCCTGTTCACCAGCGACCTTCATTGTCAACCATGTAAGCAAAACAAAAACATAACCCTTTGATTCCCTCACTCTATCCACCAGCTTCCTGCAGGTAAGGGAGTCAAAGGGTTAAGTTTTCGCTGTTGGTGAATAGGGGCAGGAGTCAAAGGGTTAATAATGTTAATAATTATTCCACTTATATAGTGCCAACAGTCCATGTCTAAAGCATGCTTATTGCACTTTACAGGAATAGATTCACACACACACCACACACACACACACACACACACACACACACACACACACACACACACACACACATACATACACACACACACACACACACACACACACACACACACACACACACACACACACAACACAGACACACACACATACACACACACAACACACACACACACACACACACACACACACAATACACACACACACACATGCTGAGCTAAGATAAACTAAGAGCCTTCTAGGCGTGTGACCCAGGACCAAAGTTTTTGTTTGTCATCCTGTCTCTCTCTAACACACATACAAGAAATTCAAATCATTTGTAGCTTAGATTTTATGACGAATGCCGAAATCTTGCTTTTATATTCATATTTTTGTTGTTGTTGTTTTGTCACAGTGGAATTTCATCATGCGAAACTCACTTTGTTCTTGTCAAGAATGCATAGCCACAGTGCAGTTCTGCCTTTTTTGTTTGTTGTTGTGTTTTTTTCTTTTTAAAAGTTACAGCGCTGAGCAGTGTTGATCTATTTCTTTGACATTCACTATGCATCTTCTTTTTGAAATGTGCTGTGAAATATAACCATTTTTAAAATCTGACAGCTTGTGGGCGCAGATCAGTTATGAACATGTTGATGAAGTGACAGGGAACGGAAGACTAGGCATGGAATTGGAAATGGAGTAGGGGAAGGGGAATGAACTTGATTGTGGTTCGCCATGGTATAGTGGTTAGCACAAGGGACTACCAACTGGAAGGTTGTGGGTTCAAATCCCCTTCAGTCCCTTCAAAAATCATTGTGGGATTTTTCGGCTCTAACCGACTCCTACCCAGAGTTGGGCGTGCTATTGGCTCATTGGGAAGATTGGGACCACACAGTCGAGTCTCATCCACTTCACGGATGTCATTGAGGGTGTTGCTCAAATCTTCTGACCAGCACCACAGGTGCCTGAATCTCTTGGGCCTGGTTGACACCAGGATATATTATGACAGTAAGCATAGAGTACAGCCCTGTCACACAGTCTCAATCCTGAATGGAACTCCATAGCATCATGATTGTCGCTCTCATCGTCACCATCATCATCGCATTGTAAAAACTGTTCCAGCTTCTGTGGCATAGAAGATGGGATTGGAAAAAAACCCAAACGAACAAAAAAAAACTTGATTGTGATTCAGCATCAACTATGTGGAAGATGATGACACTGTTTGCCTTCAGGAACGTGAACAGATTGCAAAACTGCGCAAGCACTTGCAGGAAGAAGTGGACTATCACAAAGATCAGATCGATGATCACAAGGTTGCACTTCCACCAGTCGTCTCATTATACTCATTGCTTGCCTAGTCAAACCACGGCACTTTACCTGGCTTTGTAGTGTTCCTTGCTTTTCTTCCCATAATTTCATCAGTTCATATTACTAGTACTACTACCTTCTTTTTTTCCTATCGCATGTTGTGGCTTCATTTTTTTTTGACACAAAACTAATCAATACTTTGTGAAACTCGTGTATCAGTAATACTTGAAGACTGTACGCGTTGATTGTTTTTGTGCGTTGTTTGTTGGTTTTGTTTTACATGGTTCTGTACATTTCGTCACTTTCTCACTGTCCATTTAGTTACTAGTGCATGCTCTTCATTTGTCCATCTGCCTCTTACAGCAAGAACACAGCAATCTCCGATTAAGGAGTCAGGTAGACGACATAGTGGTGTTTCGTCAGAGAGCCGTACTGGAAGCATCAGGTCATTCTTGTATGCTGCTGGCATGGGCCAAACATTTGCATTTAATCTGTTTTGAGTTGGGGTTTTTTTGTTTTTTTTTGAGTTGTGCATTTTCATTGTTTGAACTTTTGAAATGTCTTTTGCTCTCTTTGTGGGTCGGCCATGTAGACAGCGATGCAGTTGCAACGCATTAAAGACCATTTGGAAGATGAAGTAGATCACCACAACGAGATGATCCGTGAGCATGAGGTAATGGTAGTTGTCAAAGGAGGGGGGGTGGGTTGACTTGCTGCTAAGATCAGTTGGGGAAGGAGACGGTGGGAGTGGTGGTGGGGGTGTCTGTTTTTGTCATCACTTAGATACCAGGAAACACAAAAATCGAAATAGAAAGATTTGTTAGTATTTGTTTCTTTGTCATCATTTAGAAACCAGACACACACAAAGATAGAAACAAAAGTCAGATTTGATATTAAAAAAAAAAAATACACACAAAAACCAAGATGGGTGCAAATTTTTGGCTGACTGCATGGGTTTTGTTTTTTTGTGTATGTACACCAAAGACAACAAAAGAATAAATTTTACAAAATTTGGGTGGGGAGGAGGGTGTAACATCAGTAAAAGTTGCATGTGTTTCACTAAAATGGTGGATATGATATCTTTTTAATTAAGGAGCAAGGGAGGTATATATGTATTGTGTTGTAAATGTGGTTGTGCTATATTGTTGTGGATTTATCCTGAGGAGGGTTAGGGTGGAAATATTGGAAACTGACAGACTGTAATTTACTTTTTGAGTGTTTTGTGGGAAAGTGTGTATGTGTGTGTGTGTGTGTCGCGCGCACATGCACAGAACATACACATGAATGAATGGGAAAATATGAATGAGAGAAGTAAGGCTGATGTGAATTGATTGTGACTTGTGCTGTGAACCCACACAACCTGTTTCAGTTGAGTTACTCATTTGGTAAGACAAACCAAGCCACATCTGACCAAATGGTATTTTTCTCTGGTTACTCTAGTTTTTCTTTCAGCCTCTTGGCTTGCTGGTTACGATATGTATTTCTTCGTTTTCAAAAGTCTAACTGGATTCGTTGCACTAGGCAAATCCATTTTACATTAGACTTGAATGGAGTCTCATATTCTTCCATTCATTTGACCCTCTGTGTGTGTGTGTGTGTGTGTGTTTGTGTGTGTGTGTGTGTGTGTGTGTGTGTACTCTTGCTCAAGACACTCAAATAGTGAATTATGCTTTGTTCATGCCAATATTTTGGCCCTAGACCTCCGCAGGATGAATCCACAATGATATGTCAATCACTTTTGCATCATAGAATGTATTTATCTCCCCTGCTTCCTAGTTACCAGAATTCATATCCATTTTCTCCTGCTCAGTAAAATATCAGTAATTAAGTCTGGCTGCTGTTCCCCCCCCCCCCCCCCCAAGTTTTGAATATTTAACCAGTTGCCGTGGTGTAGTGGTTAATGCAACGGCCTACAGACTGGAAGGTTGCGGGTTCGAATCCCCATCAGTACCTTCAAAAATCATTGTGGGATTTTTTGGCTCTAACCGGCACTTACCCAGAGTTGGGTGTGCTATGGGCTCATTGGGAAGACTGGAACCACACAGTCAAGTCTCATCCACTTCACGGATGAGTCATTGAGGGTGTTGCTCAAATCTTCTGACCAGCACCGCAGGTGTCTATATCTCTCAGGCCTGGTTGAAGCCAGGATATGATTGTAAGCGTAGAGTACAGCCCTGCCATGCAGTCTCAATCCTGGATGGAACTCCATAGCATCATGATTATCATCCACATCGACATCATCATTATCATATAATAACTGTTTCAGCTTCTGTGGCCATTAAAGTGGCATAGAAAATGAGACGAAAAGGGGGGGGGGGGGGGGGGGAAAGGTGAGCACTAAGGTAACTTCCCTGAGTGCAATGATCCTAAAAAACGAAAATAAAAAAAATGTTTTGAATATTTTTTCTTTGTCTTAGGTGTACACTTGACAAAGGGCCAGTTGGCTGACAATTTGCACCTGTCTTCTTTTTTGCGACATTCTCGTTCTGTGTTTGTGTGTGTCTAGTTCCTGCTTGCTTGAATGCTGACAGTCATTTTGGTTTAGATTTCATTTCACATAAAAGTCCACAGCTCTGTGTAATAATCAGTAATGTTATAGCAGTCTAGCTCAGTGCACAACGTGTGTAGTGTGAGTGATGTAAGACATCTTGGTCTGTGGTTATTTGTTGTCAACAAACTGATAACAATGGTCACATGAATTCAGATCCAAGCTGTACTCTGTAGTCTTCTGTTGTGTGAAGTAGTGAGAGATGTCACTAAGTGTATCGGTCACTACAGGAGAATTATCTGTATCTGATTTACCAGTCCTGACTTTCCATAAAAACAGCATCAAGGTTTGTCTCTTTGGCTGAATGGTTATGAGTTTATATAAGGTTGGGGGGTGGTGGTGGTGGACAGAACTGTCTGTTAACAGAACTTGATGTGGGGGGGGGGGTTGCTGTTTGTTAACAGAACTTGAGGGGGGGGTTGTTAACAGAACGGGGGGGGGGGGGGGACTGTTTGTTAACAGAACTTGATGTGGGGGGGGGGGGGTTGTTAACAGAACTTGATTGGGGGGTGGAGGTGGTTGTTAACAGAACTTGATGTCAGATGGGGCAGAACTGTTTGTTAACAGAACTTGATGGGGGGGGGGGGACAGAACTGTTTGTTAACAGAACTTGATGGGGAGGGGACAGAACTGTTAACAACTTGATGGGGGAGGGGGTGGGACTGTTAACAACTTGATGTGGGGGGGGGGACTGTTAACAGAACTTGATGGGGGGGGGGGGGACAGAACTGTTAACAGAACTTGATGTCAGGGGGGGGGGGGGGGGACAGAACTGTTTGTTAACAGAACTTGATGTCAGACTTTTCACTTGTTTGGTTGGTGTTATCCTCCATGGTAAAGTGTGTACAAACCTTATTGGACAATAAACTTACTCAGCAGTGATGAATTTGTTAAGGCCACTTAGTTGTTGAATATAAACCAGTTTTGAATGAAATGCCACTTAGTTGTTGAACATAAACCAGTTTTGAATGAAAGGCCACTTAGTTGTTGAATATAAACCAGTTTTGAATGAAAGGCCACTTAGTTGTTGAATATAAACCAGTTTTGAATGAAAGGCCACTAGTTATTGAATATAAACAGTTTTGAATGAAAGGCCACTTAGTTGTTGAATATAAACCAGTTTTGAATGAAAGGCCACTTAGTTGTTGAATATAAACCAGTTTTGAATGAAAGGCCACTTAGTTATTGAATATAAACCAGTTTTGAATGAAAGGCCACTTAGTTGTTGAATGTAAACCAGTTTTGAATGAAAGGCCACTTAGTTATTGAATATAAACCAGTTTTGAATGAAAGGCCTCTTAGTTATTGAATATAAACCAGTTTTGAATGAAAGGCCACTTAGTTATTGAATATAAACCAGTTTTGAATGAAAGGCCACTTAGTTGTTGAATATAAACCAGTTTTGAATGAAAGGCCACTTAGTTGTTGAATATAAACCAGTTTTGAATGAAAGGCCACTTAGTTATTGAATATAAACCAGTTTTGAATGAAAGGCCTCTTAGTTATTGAATATAAACCAGAAAGGTCACTTAGTTGTTGAATATAAATCAGTTTTGAATGAAAGGCCACTTAGTTGTTGAATATAAATCAGTTTTGAATGAAAGGCCACTTAGTTGTTGAATATAAACCAGTTTTGAATGAAAAGCCACTTAGTTGTTGAATATAGACCAGTTTTGAATGAAAAGCCACTTCATTATTGAATATAAACCAGTTTTGAATGAAAGTCCACCTAGTTATTGAATATAAACCAGTTTTGAATGAAAGGCCACCTAGTTATTGAATATAAACCAGTTTTGAATGAAAGGCCACTTAGTTGTTGAATATAAACCAGTTCTGAATGAACAGACCCTTTCATGTTGAAAATAATTAGTTGAATTTAAATTCTACTGAATTGGTAACACAAATCTGCGCATTCTGAGCCTTATTTCAGTAAGGTCTTTTTTTTTTTTTTTTTGAAAGTGTGCCATGTGATGACAAGTCCATGGTTTTCACATGTATAAGTAGCCTACACTTTTTAGCTTTATGCTCAGAAAAACCGTGGTTGCTTCAGAGTATAGTTGCTGGTTGGTGTTGATAAACTTTTGCCCAGTGTTAAAATTCCTTCATTGTGGCCCATAGTGTCTCTTGCCAGACTCTGTCAGATGCCTTCTTGAAGTCTGTGGAGGCTTGGTACAACTCCCTATAGATTGAACATTGTAATGTCTGTTTATGAAGAGTAATGTATTTTCCCATTTTATTGTAATGTCTGTTTATGAAAAGTAATGTGTTTTCCCATTTTAGAATTTACTCTGTCAAGTTTCATCAGTGGTGACCACAAATACTCATCAGACATTCATGTACAGTGATGGACTTAAAAACATGTTGAGGTCTTAGGATGGTTTTTCAACAGAAGTGGTACTTCATAAATTGCAGATTTAATTTGAAAGTGGTTTGTTTTTTTTGGTGTTTTTTTTATTATGTTAGACCAGAGTTGTAGCTAGAATTGCAGCTTGGTAGCATCTGATATTAAGTGCACATCTGATTTTTTTACAACGAAACAGTGCTGCAAAATTCATTTTAGAAGGGCTTGCCATGTCTGTGGTTACAGTTCTATTTTAATGTAGTTAAGAGTTTCTTGCAGTATGCTTTATAGTGCGTGCTTTGCTTTGTATCAGTAAGGTGTTGGAATTGGGGATGCGGAGAGTGTTAAGATAGGTGAAAAGTAGATGAAAAGGGATGTTATAATTAACCCTTTGACTCTACACTCTATCCGTCAACTGCAAAAATTTTTGCTTTGCTAGCACGGTTGACAATGCAGGATGCTAGTGGACAGGGTGCGGGAGTCAAAGGGTTAAGGTGAAAAATAGATGAAAAAGGGTTGTTATAATGTTTTCTTTCGTGAGTTGTTTGAGCAGTCTCCTCCTGTTTATCCACACACACACACACACACGCACGCATGCACGCACACACACACACACACACACACACACACACACACACACACACTTTTTTTTTTTCATGCACATGCATGCATGCACTTGTGTTTATCAGTTTGACATGTTACCTAGTTATTATCTGCATGATTCAGTGTATCTTTTTCTGTAGAGTTTACTGTTTGTTTGTTCACACTTTAAAGCATGCGTACTGTTATATACATGTTTGTATCATTGCATTATCTGTAAATTTGTGATTGTAAAACTTTAACATTTGAATAACTATAATCAAGGGTGATGGTAAACGTGTACAATATTTTACTAATTGTACTCAGTTATGGCTAAATTAGTAAAAGGCATATATGGAATATTTCATTTATTCTAATCCTTTGTGATTGAACATTTATTGAATATTTTACTGTTCCCCAGATAGTACTGTTGCATGAGTATAATTTAAAGGAGGCTTGTATGTGTGTTTGAATGATTGTATAGATGCATATATGTGAGAATGTTTGTGTGTTGCATTACGGTACACATTGGAACATATAAGTGCTGTATTTTAAAAGATCAATAAAATAGATCAGTTTATAGTGTATATTTCACTTTTCCCTCTTCTCATAAATGTTTTGTTTTTTTAATTTCCCCCAAAATTCAACATTTTACTAGTGTGTATATGCATGTGTGCATGTGTGTGAGAGTATGTACATGAATGTGTTTACCTTAAGCCTGTGTCCACATTTTGTTTAAACCTATCAGAACATATTTCTGTGTATGTTTTGTAACAGAATTCCAGATTCGAGATTTTCTCTTCTGTTTTGGTCTGCAAATAGATATTTTTGTTTTGTATTTTTTATATTTTATGTTGTTCATGTTTTGCTCTCATTCCTTCATAATGTAAATAGTGTTTTCAATCAGCTGCTTAGTATTAAATTCACTATTTCTTTGAAAGTTTGTTACTTGCTTTTTGATAACTGCTTTTACTTTTTCGTTGTATAAAAATATATATATGGCCAGAAATGTATAACGATGATAATAACTAAAATAACATTATTGATAATAATATTATTGATAATATGTATTCCCCAAACTCATTTCCTCTCACTATCACTATTACATACTTTCTCTTGGGAATAATAATTGGGTACATGTGTTAAGTGCATTTTAGGCTCTAGGGATATGAGATATGCAGAAGCAATTTTAGGTAATTTAGGCCCATTTTTATATGTGTTTAAATGTCATTAGTTATGTTAAAATTTGTATTCAGGTATGTTTTTTAAATCCCCTGCGCAATAAATTGGATGGGGTGGTCAACGTCAGGGGCATCTCCTTAGATTATCTACACGGATGCGTTGATATGTGGATGTAATTTTCTTTTCCTTTTTTTCCTGTTGAAGTATTGTGTATATTTTGAGGTGGTTATTGCCCTGACATGACTCTATGCAGTTGGCTGGGCTTTACACAACAATAACACTAACATTTGATAGTAGGCTTTGTAGTTGAATCACTTCTGGGTACTGGTATTGATGGTATGCACAGCGGTTTTGTTAAATCTTTTCTACAGGGAGAGGAAGAAGCTTTTTGTTGCCAGGCAATCCAAATGTCTGTGAATTCGCGGATATCTGCAAAAGGGGGGGGGGGGGAAATTCCTTGAAAGTATGGAGAACCGGGACTGGGATCACCGAAACTATTCAAAACAAGTAAGCGCATGCGCGGTTTTACTTTTGCAACTGCCTGCGCGATTTGCGCATCCTCTTTCACAAGCGTCACTCTCTGTATTCCATCGACGCATTGAAATATGAGTATACGTAGGGACTTTGTTCCACTAAATGCTTTCATCGCTGACATCGATAAAGGCTTCAAAAATCACTGGAAATGGGACTGACTGCAGGAAGTGTACGATGGCAGTAAGTTCGCTGGTAAAGCATACTGCAAACTTTGCCGCTCGGAAATCAGTTACAAGTCTGGCGGTAAATGAGCACTTGTTGATCACCTGAAAGGAAAGCAGCACAACGACAGAATCAGGACATCAAACGAAAATTTTCGTTTGTCAGGCGAGGCAAAAGAGAGTGAGGAAAAGTTGCATGTTTTATTGTTAACAATGCTTGTGCCCTTTTTTTCTTTTATTAAAATATTTATCTTTCACCGGAGGGGGTTAAATTTCCATTTACTAGACTAAAATGCTTCAGCTTCTGGCGGCAACGCCCCCAGACCCCCACCAGGGGCTCTGCCCCTGCACCCCGCTAGGGGGCCTATATGGCCCCCGGGACCCCCAGTATTTTTTCCTTGAAACACATTGTTGCTTGAATGGATTGCCTGGTTGCTTTGTGTGGAAAGGCTATGGTGTCTTAAGGGTGTGGTGTCTTGTTGTTTGTGCTTCAGCTGACTTATTACAAGTGTAGTCACTTGTTTCCATCTCTGGCGTTTACAGCATATATTTGTTGCATGTGCCGTGTGTAATTCAGGTTACTATTCCCAGGAGGGTACAGTGTTCCGTCACGCCACCTTTTCTCTCTCTCTCTTCTGTGTGTGTGTATTAATGTTTACTGTAAGAAGACCTGTAACAAGGTGAAGGGAGAGGTTACAAAGGAGGGATATGGCGAACTGCAGTCAGTGTTTTTTCATTGATCATATTTTTTGTAACTGTGAAGACCACAGCATATATACATATATACATACGTACATATGTAAACACACACACACACGCGTGTTTGTGTGTGTGTGTGTGTGTGTTATACAGACAGGATATAATTTTTTTTGCATTACTCATTTAATATTTTTGTAACATATATTATACAGAAAGGGTATGTTAGGGTGGTGGGGTAAGAATTACAAAATGAAAATGTTTGTGTCAGTTCGTTCTGTTCTCGTTGCTTTACATAGTTGGGTGATAGTTTAATTGTGTCTTATTGTACAGTTTTAGTTTTATGGCTGACAAGCTATTTATTGCAGTTGTTTTGTGCAAATTTACTGTCATCATGGGGTTGCTTGGGGCTCTTTCAGTATAAATGGTATCCCCACCTTCTTGAAATTCTGTGCTAGAAATTTCCTCTTTTCTGTCACGCTCTTTGTTTCTGCCTTGTTCCTTTGCTTTCTGTCGTTTCTTCCCATCATTTTCTGCCTTACTGGTCTTATGTAGGCCTACTTTGTCTTAGGATTGATAGTTGGGTACATGTATTTAATGATTTTTAGCTCTAGGGAAATGAGATATGTGGAAGCAATTTTAAGTAAAGTAGGTCCATTTTTACATATGTTGTATTGTTCTTAGTTACGTTTAAATTTGTAATCAAGTGGGGTTTTTTAAATCACCTGTGTGATGATTTGGATGAGGAGTCAGTGCCAGGGGTATCTCCTTAGATTATGTGCGCGAATTCATTGATATATATGTACTTAATGGGTTTTTTCCTGAAGTATTGTGTAAGTTTTGAAACTGGTCATAGCCCTAATATGGCTCTATGCAATCGGCTGAGCTTAAACAGAAATAATAATTAATGTCACGTGTCTTCTTCTAAAATATGAAGAAAAGCAAAGTACAAGATACAAGATTTTATTTAGCCCAGAACATCACAATGGGAAATTGTTTTGGCATTCGCATTAAAATACATACAGGAACAAGAATGCGTAAACAGATGTACACACACATGCTCTTACTCTCTCTCTCTCTCTCTCTCTCACTCTCTCCTTCACCCCTCTCTCCCCTCTCCCTCCCCTCATCTCTCTCCCCCTCCCTCTTTGTCGAACACAATATCAAAGATTATGACTAATTCTAAAAATGTACGGTAAAGAAACATTTCGATCATGTGAACTGGAGAGGTTTAAATATACAAGCACATAAGCATTTCCTGACAGAAAACATTTCCCCTGTTAGTCTAGGTACCAGTGATTTCTTCCACTGTAGTAGTTGTGATAGCTATAGTGGTGTTTGTGTGTGTGTGTTGCATATCTGCCTGATGTAGATCAGTTTCCTGGAGAAAGTTTTTTTTTCAATGGTTTTATTGCTTTGAACCTAGTTTTAGAGTGTGAATCCTAGGTTTTTGAAATAGACTCAGCACTTCAAAAATCATGTTTAACCCTTTGTGTCCCGCACCCTGTCCACCAGCACCCTGCATTGTCAGCCATGCGAGCAAAATGAAAACTGAACCATTTCACTTCCTCTCCCTATCCACCAGCTTCTTGCAGGAAGCTGGTAGATATGGTGAGGGGGTCAAAATGTTTTAAGTTTCTTGAGTTGGTGGATAAGGTGCAGGAGTCAAAGGGTTAATATTAATCATGATTCAGAACAAAACACGCAAAAAGAATAAGAACGCGTATTTAATACAACAAGACAAGACAGGCGCAAATTTTCGGCCAACTGGTCTTTGTCAAGCGTAAGATCACAAAAAACACACACTAGGTACAAAAATTAGGAGAAAAAGACTGAAACTTCCCTGCTGCTCCTTCCAGTGTGAGAAAAGGAATACACTGACCAGATGGCCGAAAATTTGCACCTGTCTTGTCTTCTTGTATTAAATGTGTTTTTATTCTTTTTTCATGTTTTTTCTGGTTCCTGTTTGCTTGAATGCAGGTAGTCACACTTGTTTTGGATTAATCATGATTATCATTATTGTTGATTATTGTTGTTGTTATAATCAGTATTGTTACTAATGATGTGTTGTACATGACAGGAGGCCATTGAGCGACACAAGAAGAAGATCCAGAAACTCCACCACCAGGAGAAGGACATGTCCGATTAGATGTTGCCGGTCGTCACCTGGCCAACACGCGTCCTGCCTTCAGTCTGAAAATCTTGTTACTTGAGTGTTTTCTTGTGTGGAATGTTGTGTAGGTGGGTGCAGCTTGATGATGGAAAGCTTACGGTCTGAGGAAACGTGAAACTGCATAATAAACGGGAAATAAATGTATAATAAACTGGAAATCTTAAACATATAAAAAGAACCCCAAAAAAAGTTTCATGTTCTTCTCCAAATACCATAAAGTTTCAGCGTTTCAAATATTGATGAAATGTCTACATTTAATCTGAGATCTATTCTGGTTTAATGCTTTGACTCCTGCGCTCATCCACCAATTGCGAAAACTTAACCCTTTGATTCCCTCACCCTATCCACCAGCTTCCCTGGTGGATAGGGTGAGGGAATCAAAGGGTTAATTTTTGCATTGCTAGCTTGGTTGGCAACGTAGAATGCAGGAGTCAAAGGGTTAAGTGCTTTCTGGATTTATTTATTAAAGCAGAAGTGCGTCGGAAATTCTGGAAATCCCACAAAGCAGGTTCAAGGTTTGGAAAAATCGGAAAGTTGCGCCCATGTGTGTGTGTAGCTAATGTTTGTTCTTGAAGGTGAAGGTGACACATTGTATCATTCTAAACAATTGATTGTAAGAAAGAGTAAGCCACAGCAAGGATGTTGATGAATGTTTTCGGCTCATTCTTATTTCTAGATTTTTTGGAAGATTTACGTGAACTGAGGTTTTTTCGCATTTTTTTGTGTAAACTTCCTTGGGGGAACCATTAGTATTTGTTTTCAGAATGAAGGTTTCTTTTCTGTTTTGTTTTGTTTTGATTTGTTTAGAAACTAGCGCAGGCAGTGTTTAAGCAGTTGTACTGATTTGTACATGCTTCTTATTTGATTAATATGTTGGTGACATTAAAGCTTTTGGAACTCTTTGACTTTGTGGGTGCTGTGTATGGGTAGATTCCCCCATGGGGATGCCAGGGGGCTCTTTCAGTGTAAATAGTATCCCCACCTTCTGGAAATTCTGTGCTAGAAATTTCCTCTTTTCTGTCTTTCTCTTTGTTTCTTTCTTCCTCGTTTGCTTTGTCATTTCTTCCTATCGTTTTCTGCCCTGCTGGTCTATTCACTTTTACGTGTTCGATAAAATCTTACGTACATTCTCCTAGGATTGATAATTGGGAACATGTGTTAAGTGCATTTTTGGCTCTAGGGATATGAGATATGCGGAAGCAATTTTAGGTAATTTAGGCCTGTTTTTATATGTGTTTTAGTGTCCATAGTTATGTTTAAATTTGTATTCAGGTATGTTTTTTAAATCCCCTCTGCAATAAATTGGATGGAGTGGTCGACACTAGGGGCATCTCCTTAGCTTATGTGTGCAAATGTGTTGATATGTGTACTGAATTTTCTTTTCCTTTTCTTCCTGTTGATGTATTGTGTATGTTTTGAAGTGGTTACAGCCCATATATGGCTCTATGCAGTCGGCTAGGCTTTAAACAACAATAACAATGTGGATAGATGCAGATTCTCTCTGTATTTCTTCAGTTGTCATCATGTCCTCACATATCTGTACAGATTAGGTTGCTTTGTTTTTTTGGTTGTTTTTTTCATTCAAATATAGCTACATGGTGTACACACATAATTACACAGATTAGGTTGGAAAGATTTGTTCAGAGATAGGATCACCCAGGAGAGATTTATTCAGAGATAAGATTACTCACAAAATATTTATTCAGAGATAGGCTAAATCAGGAAAGATTTATTTGGATATAGGGTTACTCAAGACAGATTTATTCGGGTATAGCATTACTCATGAAAGATTTTAATCGGAGCTAGTATTACTCACGAAAGATTTAGATCTAATCAGAGATAGGATTACTCGGGAAATATTTATTCAGAGATAGGGTCACTCTGGAAAGATTTATTCAGAGATAGGGTCACTCAGGAAAGATTTATTCAGAGATAGGGTCATTCGTGAAATATTTATTCAGAGATAGGGTCACTCAGGGAAGATATATTCAGAGATAGGATTATTTTGGACATATTTATTCAGAGACAGGATCACTCAAGAAAGATTTATTCAGAGATAGGGTCACTCAGGAAAGATTTATTCAGATATAGGATTACTCAGGAAAGATTTATTCAGATATAGGATTACTCAGGAAAGTTTTATCCAGAGATAGGATCACTCAGGAAAGATTTATTCAGAGATAGGGTCATTTGGGAAAGATTTATTCAGAGATAGGATCACTCAGGAAAGATTTATTCAGAGATAGGATTACTTGGGAAAGATTTATTCAAAGGCAGGATTGGTCAAGAAAGATTTCATCAAAGATATGAGATCTCACATCATCACGGAGTGCAATCAATGGACACCCAGAAAAATGGAACACAAAAAAATATGAACACAAATGTAAAACTGTATACTATCGAAAAAGAATAGAATAATATATAGTCTTGTAGCTATCTTCATGGGACAATATGAAGTCTTGTAGCTAAGCTCAGTTATGTCTATTTAAAAAACCCAAACAGTGTCTCGAAAAGTTAAATTTGCTACCTGAATCAGAAGACCTAAATAGTGTTAAACAAACAAGCAAAACAAACAAAACTAAAAACATTGGCTCAATAGAATTATTTAATCATTTAGAAATACTCGATCGTTTATAAATACACAACAATTGACCACCATGCTGCTTAAAAAGTCAAAGAAGAACTAAATGTAACAATCTTATCTAGACTTCCCCATCACATTACAAGAAGTGTGAAGGCTTCAAAAGATTATTGATATCTATTTACTGACGGAATTACAAATGATATCATAAAGCAAGTCTTCCATAAACTTTCTTGTGTATAAAAACAAAATCCAAACATTACTACAAATCGGGTACATATCCAGATGAATAGAAACCAGGCATTTAACCTTTTGACTCCTGCACCCTGTCCACCAGCATCCTGCACTGTCAACCGTGCTAGCAAAGCAAAAACTTAACCCTTTGGCCCCCTCATTCTATCCCCATAATCCTGCAGGAAGCTAGTGGATAGGGTGAGGGAGTCAAAGGGTTAAGTTTTTGCAGTTGGTGGATAGGGTGAGGGAGTCAAAGGGTTAAAAGAGGGGACTTGCTGAGTTCAAACAACTGCAGAAGGATAACTCTTAACAAGGGTGGGTTTTTTTATTTAAGATTTCATTTGCCAAATTCTGAATAATGTAATTAATTACCAAGAAGACAACCAACTATTGAAACCCTCGTTGTGATGAAATTATACAAATTTGGAATCAAAGGCAACTGTTTCAAAGTCGTAAAATCAATGTATGAAAACTACACATTATGTACAGGAACCAAAGTTGGTCTTTCTTCCAATATACCTTGACTCTAGTGAGTGCACGCCGCGCACACACACACACACACACACACACACACACACACACACACACACACACACACACACCACCACCACCACCACACCACAGCACAACTCAACTCCACAACAACACACACACACGCATGCCCTTATATACACCACACACACATCACACAACACAACACAACACAAACACGCATGCACAATACACCACACACACACAATCCCACAATACACAACACACACACACACACACACACACACACACACGGTTTTTCAATGGAACGCACTAAGCCTGATATTATTCAATATCTTGGTTGATAATTTAACAATTTACAAGACAATAATTCACTACATATGAACGAGTCTAATCACATAAAAACATCCGTTTAAACTGATAATTTAGTTTATCTCTCAACAAGTAAATGTTTTGCAACGTAAACCAGGAAAAGAAAGGAAAAAAAAACAGAAAAGAACAAGAACGCGTATTTAATACAAGGCAAGGTAGGTGCAAATTTTCGGCCAACTGGCGTAAGGTCACAAAATTCTTTTTCCGTGTTTTTTCTGCTTCCTCTTTGCTTGAACGGGGGCAGTCGCACTTGTTTTGGATTTTGCAACATAAACTGAAAAACAAAATTGTAATAAATGATGATAAATAAAACAAAAGCCACTGGCAGTAATTTGTATTAAAACAGACTCCAAACTAATTGTTCTTTTATCTACACACTTCTCCCATACTCCAAGCAAATAGCTGTTTTATCTACACACTTCTCCCATACTCCAAGCAAATAGCTGTTTTATCTACACACTTCTCCCATACTCCAAGCAAATAGCTGTTTTATCTACACACTTCTTCCGTACTCCAAGCAAATAGCTGTTTTATCTACACACTTCTCCATACTCCAAGCAAATAGCTGTTTTATCTACACACTTCTCCATACTCCAAGCAAATAGCTGTTTTATCTACACACTTCTCCATACTCCAAGCAAATAGCTGTTTTATCTACACACTTCTCCATACTCAAGCAAATAGCTGTTTTATCTACACACTTCTCCCATACTCCAAGCAAATAGCTGTTTTATCTACACACTTCTTCCGTACTCCAAGCAAATAGCTGTTTTATCTACACACTGCTGCCATACCATACTGTTTCAGTTTCACATTCAGTTTCTGAAAATGACGTTCAACTCTTGGAATGAATTCCTATGCACTGACGTCTCTGGTGCCACGTGATGGACAAATTTCAAAAAAATCATGGCACAAGCCCTAAGCCTGTACTTATATTGCACTGACGTCTCTGGTGCCAAATGATGGAGGAATTTCAAGAAATCAAGGTACGAGCCTTAAGCCTGTACTTACATTGCACTGACGTCTCTGGTGCCAAATGATGGAGGAATTTCAAGAAATCATGGCACAAGCCCTAAGCCTGTAGGCCTACTTACATTGCACTGACGTTTCTGGTGCCATATGATGGAGGAATACAAGAAATCAAGGTACGAGCCTTAAGCCTGTACTTACATGCACTGACGTCTCTGGTGCCAATGATGGAGGAATACAAGAAATCAATAGTACGAGCCCTAAGCCTGTACTTACATCGCACTGACGTCTCTTGTGCCAAATGATGGAGAAATTTCAAGAAATCATGGCACAAGCCCTAAGCCTGTAGGCTACTTACATTGCACTGACGTTTCTGATGCCATATGATGGAGAATTTCAAGAAATCAAGGTACGAAGCCTAAGCCTGTACTTACATTGCACTGACGTCTCTGGTGCCACACGCTGGATTAATTCCAAGAAATCATGGCACAAGCCCTAAGCCTGTACTTACATCGCACTGACGTCTCTGGTGCCACATGCTGGATTAATTCCAAGAAATCATGGCACAAGCCCTAAGCCTGTACTTACATCGCACTGACGTCTCTGGTGCCACATGCTGGATTAATTCCAAGAAATCATGGCACAAGCCCTAAGCCTGTACTTACATCGCACTGACGTCTCTGGTGCCACACGCTGGATTAATTCCAAGAAATCATGGCACAAGCCCTAAGCCTGTACTTACATTGCACTGACGTCTCTGGTGCCACATGCTGGTTTATTCCAAGAAATCATGGCACAAGCCCTAAGCCTGTACTTACATCGCACTGACGTCTCTGGTGCCACATGCTGGATTAATTCCAAGAAATCATGGCACAAGCCCTAAGCCTGTACTTACATCGCACTGACGTCTCTGGTGCCACATGCTGGTTAATTCCAAGAAATCATGGCACAAGCCCTAAGCCTGTACTTACATCACACTGACGTCTCTGGTGCCACACGCTGGATTAATTCCAAGAAATCATGGCACAAGCCCTAAGCCTGTACTTACATTGCACTGACGTCTCTGGTGCCACATGCTGGATTAATTCCAAGAAATCATGGCACAAGCCCTAAGCCTGTACTTACATCACACTGACGTCTCTGGTGCCACATGCTGGATTAATTCCAAGAAATCATGGCACAAGCCCTAAGCCTGTACTTACATCACACTGACGTCTCTGGTGCCACATGCTGGATTAATTCCAAGAAATCATGGCACAAGCCCTAAGCCTGTACTTACATTGCACTGACGTCTCTGGTGCCACGTGCTGGATTTATTCCAAGAAATCATGGCACAAACCCTAAGCCTGTACTTACATCACACTGACGTCTCTGTGCACATGCTGGATTAATTCCAAGAAATCATGGCACAAGCCTAAGCCTGTAACTTACATCACACTGACGTCTCTGGTGCAACATGCTGGATTTATTCCAAGAAATCATGGCACAAGCCCTAAGCCTGTACTTACATCACACTGACGTCTCTGGTGCCACATGCTGGATTTATTCCAAAAATCATGGCACAAGCCCTAAGCCTGTACTTACATCACACTGACGTCTCTGGTGCCAATGATGGATTTATTCCAAGAAATCATGGCACAAGCCCTAAAGCCTGTACTTACATCACACTGACGTCTCTGGTACCAAATAATCAACACAAGCCTTCAAGCCTGTAACGCACACCCATGAGCTGGCCATATATCCTGAGGTCTTATTTAGTGTATGAGTTTTGTGCTTTAGACTGTTATCATACCATACAATCCACTGACCAGTAAAATCATTATTTATTTTTCACACACACCACGAACACACACACACACACACACACAGAACTGGCCATATGTCCTGAGGACGTGTTTAGCGTATGAGTTTCGTGCTTTATACTATTATTATACCATACAATCCACAGACCAGTTTAAATCATTATTTCACACACGCACACACACACCACACACCACACCACACACACACAACACACATGAGCTGGCCATATATCCTGAGGACTTGTTTAGCGTATGAGTTTTGTGCTTTATACTATTATTTACAGTACAATCCACAGACCAGTTTAAATCATTATTTCACACACGCACGCACGCACACACGCACACACACCACACACACACACACACACACACACACACACACACACACATGAGCTGGCCATATATCCTGAGACTTGTTTAGCGTATGAGTTTTGTGCTTTATACTATTATTATACCATACAATCCACAGACCAGTTTAAGTCATTATTTATTTCACACACACACACACGCACGCACACACACACACACTCTCTTTCTCTCTCACACACACACGCATGCACACACACACACAAACAAACAAACAAAAAACAACGACAAGTGGCAGCTACACTGAAATCCATCGGATGATCTAGCAAAACAAACAATGCAACCCATACCCTGAAAAGACGTGTCTTATAGTAGTATCATACCACACAATCTATAGACCAGTGTAAATCATTGTTTATCACAAACACACACACACACACACACACACACAACAACAACAACAACAACAACAACAACCAACAAACCCATACCCTGAAAAGATGTGTTTTATAGTAGTATCATACCATACAATCTACAGACCAGTGTAAATCATTGTTTATCACACACACACACACACACAACACACACACACACACACACACACACACACACACACACACACACACGCACCCAAGCACACACACACAGAACAACAACCAACAAACAAAAACGTCAGCTAGACTGATAGCCATCAGACAATAACCCACTGCAACCCATACCCTGAAAAGATGAGTCTTATAGTAGTATCAAACCATACAATCCATAGACCAATATAAGTCATTATTTATTACACACACACACACAATAACAACAACAACAACAACAAACAAAAACGTCAGTTACACTGATATCCATCGGACAATCTAGCAAAACAAGCAAACACAGATAAGAAAAGATGTCTTATATTAGTATTATACCATACAAATTACAGACCAGTGTAAATCATTGTTTATTTTTCACACACATACAGACGCACACCACACGCACGCACGCACGCACACACACACGGAGGCAGCTACACTGACATCCACTGGACAATCTAGCAAAACAAGCAAACACAGCAACACACGCCCTGAAGAGATCTACAAAAGATATGAGACGCACAAGTAATGACACAGCTATATGACACAATCGTCATTCCTATGTATATCAACTTACAGTGCAGAAATACTGTTTCTCTTTGCAGAAAATCTGATGATAACACATAGAAATTCATGCTGAAACCAGTGCAGAAATACTGTTTCTCTTTACGGAAGCTCTTAATGATAATACACAAAAATTCATACTGAAACCAGCGCAGAAATACTGTTTCTCTTTGCAAAAACTCTGATGGTAATAACACATTTTTTCCCCCAGAAAAGCCTGATGATAATACACAAAAATTCATCCTGAAACCAGTGCAGAAATACTGTTATCTCTTGCATGAAAATCCTGATGATAATACAACAAAATTCATGCTGAAGCAGAAATACTGTTTCTCTTTGCAGAAAATCCTGATGATAATACACAAAAATTCATGCTCAAATCAGTGCAGAAATACTGTTTCTCTTTGCAGAAGATTGTAATGATAATACACAAAAATTCATGCTGAAGCAGAAATACTTTCTCTTTGCAGAAAATCCTGATGATAATACACAAAAATTCATGCTGAAACCAGTGCAGAAATACTGTTTCTCTTT
This sequence comes from Monoplex corrugatus, assembly GCA_030674185.1. Lineage (NCBI taxonomy): Eukaryota > Metazoa > Mollusca > Gastropoda > Littorinimorpha > Ranellidae > Monoplex > Monoplex corrugatus. The sequence continues at coordinate 44,517,868 of JAPXFY010000033.1, forward strand.
GCAGAAGATTGTAATGATAATATACAAAAATTCATGCTGAAGCAGAAATACTGTTTCTCTTTGCAGAAGATTGTAATGATAATACACAAAAATTCATGCTGAAACCAGTGCAGAAATACTGTTTCTCTTTGCAGAAGATTGTAATGATAATACACAAAAATTCATGCTGAAGCAGAAATACTGTTTCTCTTTGCAGAAAATCCTGATGATAATACACAAAAATTCATGCTGAAACCAGTGCAGAAATACTGTTTCTCTTTGCAGAAGATTGTAATGATAATACACAAAAATTCATGCTGAAGCAGAAATACTGTTTCTCTTTGCAGAAGATTGTAATGATAATACACAAAAATTCATGCTGAAACCAGTGCAGAAATACTGTTTCTCTTTGCAGAAGATTGTAATGATAATACACAAAAATTCATGCTGAAGCAGAAATACTGTTTCTCTTTGCAGAAAATCCTGATG
>JAPXFY010000033.1:44523335-44553335 GCA_030674185.1 Monoplex corrugatus
ACCCAGCCCCTCTCCCCGCTCCCGATTGTTATATGAATTATCTTCCTTTACTGAGGAAAAAAAAAAAGGCTGGAACAATCTTTCTTTTATATTGTTAAAAACCGGCAGTACAAAAAAATCGACTCTTCGCAATCACGACAAACTCTGTCTTTTTTTTGTTTGTTTTTATTTTTGTTTTTTGTCAGTTTTTTCCCCCCACGAAATTTATTGGAATTTCGTGCGGAGTTTTCATCGTCAGCTTAGAAGGCAAACTTGCAGCTGGCCAATGAAAAATCGTGAAGGCATTCGACTCCGGGCTGCATAATTGGTGTGCTTAACAGACTACAAGAAAGCTTGTGAACTCGTCGCTTGAATTCTAAACTTAACCTGTTTTAGTTGTTCAACCGACAACGTACATACGCATGACTTCTTTACACTTCGTCGTACACCCTATTCCGGGTACAGATGACCAGCTGAACGACCGGTAGGTCAAAATGTTCTTTAAATGATGATCTATTTTCGCCTTCGATGACTGTGTAGTGTAAATGTGCTCACGTCAAGCAAGTGTGGTGAAAACCTTATGAACGGCTCAATCTGAGGTTCATAGTGTCTTATAAAACGTACAACAAACGTGAGACCTCGGAAAACATAATCCTGATATTACACAGGACCACGAAGTAAGCGTAACTATATAAATTCATAGGCCTAGGCCTAAACGAGAGGCCAGTTCAGAACTAAAAACGAATAGTGTGTACTGTGTAAGCCTATTGGGCCAATGATTGGCTGATTGGGCAGCAAGGACTAGCTGTAACTTTCCATTTGTGTAAGACAGGTCTAGTGGAACTCTGATCAAATTCTACTTTCCTTGAATAATGAAGTGCTTTGAATTTTGAAGTTTGAACAGCTACCAACAGTTTTGTATTCACGTGTTCACTAGAGAGGAAGAGCATTTAGAAAACTGGAACAGCAAACTTGTAATCTTCATACTCACAGCTTTAGTTTTCTTAGTTTTCTAGTTTCAGCCATTAAGAAAATGGAGGATGTTGAAAGTTTTCCACCATGCTTGATTTTTACCCATCCTGGCCACATTATTTGCTGTAGTCTGTATTGAATCTTTCTTCCTTCTCTGAATTTGCTGCAAGGATCAGATTTACTACTGTTTGAGTTATTACCTGGGTGAGTTTTACCTTCATCAACCCATTCTGGTGATACTGGTAGTGTAGTGTGTAATCTTTGTGCTGTAGTTTTCACTAATGCCGTAATGGTGCTCAGGTTTGTGCGTTTCAGGAGTCATTGGTTTGTTGTGTGTTCCAGGAGTCTTTTCTTCTTTTTCATGTGCTAGGCTGTGATCATTTGACAATAACATCTCATTTGAAGATTGCGGGTCTGGATTTGCATTTTGCTTCTCTCATAATCTTGATATATATATATAAACTTTAAAAAGTTGTATTGAGAGGATGCAACATGTCCCACTGTCAGTGTGGTTTTAAAACAATTAAGTTCAGCTGGTGTGAGGTCTGAGGCCCATTTCTTATAGGTAGACAGGGTTTAACTTAACACATGGTATGGTAAAGGAGCATTTCTGTGTTCTGACACCTAAAGCCAAAGGCAAGAGTGACTAGGCATTAATATATAATAATAGTAAAGACAAAGAGTGGCTAGGTATTAATATGTTGAGTGGCATCCAGCAGATCTTTCTAGCAAGATAGGATGGTGGCTGTGCAAGTCGCTGAATGTTGTGTTTGTGTTGAGTTGATACCTCTACTCAAGATGGAGGAAAAAAGTTCATACCGCTCACATCAACAACAGCAGATGACAAAACGTTGGGATACACAAATCGTTAGGAAACCAAAGTGATCTCCCTTTTTATTCATCAAAACAACCTTCAACTCTGAAGACTGAACTAAAGTAAAACATCCAATCAGCATAATTGTTAGATCACAATACGAACACAAAGGCAAGAGTGACTAGGCATTGATGGTAAAGACAAGAGTGGCTAGGTAGTAATTGATTAACTCATTGAGCCCGCACCCGAATCATGATTCGGTGGTCTAGGATAGCATTGACGTTACACCGAATCATATGATCTGGTGCGTTTTAGAAAATTCCTGTGTAAAGATGACTGGCTTAATCCAAGGGAAACAAATGTCTGGGTAAGCTTCAACCATTCAGTGTGAAGATTTCGCTCCCTTTGACCGTATGTCATGTAAAATTAGCCGTGAAAGAGTTGTAGAAGTGACCAGTCGAAAGACTTTCTCATTCACGGCAAAAGGTTTTGACTTCTAAGCTGGATTTTCTATACACTTTGTTACTTAGCATTGTACATAATTTGTATTTTGATGCGAACTTTCATCAGAACTACAATTTGAAACGGGTAAATTGAACAATTTTGCTAAATTGATAATGTGATTTGGGTATATATAGTCACCATGCTATATTTAGAAAATTTTTTTTTTTTCTTCTTTCACTTACCATTTTGAATAATGATTTAAAGACAGAAAATGAAGCCATGTGCATCTGACATTTTGCATGGTGCTAGATAAAAAGTGATATATAATAGCACAGTTTACTTTTGACGATACCTTTAATACTTTTTGTGTTACAATCTTTTAAATATGGCCAATTTTCATGTGATTCCTGTAGTCATGATTCTAAACATAGGTGCAATGCCAATGAGTTAAGTGGCATCCAGAGGGTCTTTCTAGCAAGGTAGGATGGTGGCTGTGCAAGTCGCTGAATGTTGTGTTTGATGACAACTCGTTCATAATCTTTTGTGAAATAAGCGCTGTACATACTAACATAGGCTAAAAATTTACTTCTCCTCGCTTCCCGTTTTGATGGCACACTTCAATAAATTCCACAGGGTAATATACTAATAATGTGAGAATTTGGCAATTACATTTGAGGAAAAAATGAATTCAGACACGATCCTGGTGTCAGAATTTTGATCATGTGTCTTAAACAGTTCAAAACAATCATACATGTTGGTATGTTAACATTGTCTTCTGCATAGTTTTGACCATTTTCTGTATGTATGTGACATTGAAATCTGGAGCGAGTAGTCAGTTGACCCATAAGACATTTTTCCTTGGCTGAATGCTACATTCTTGTTGACACTGTAACTATATGATTCTTATTCACTGTTGTGAATGAATATAACCATTCCACTCCCGTTCTGTATAGAGACATGACCTGCTAGTTGCAAAAACTTCACCATTTCACTCCCTTTTCCCATCCACCAACATCCTGCAGGAAGCTGGTGTATAGGGTAAAGGAGTGAAAAGGTTAAGGTTTTGCTTTGCTGTCAAGGCTGTCAGTGTGAGATGCTGGTAGATAGGGTAAGGTAGTCAGTGAGACACATTCAGTATGTTTCTAAAAATTTGTGTGTTACTAACAGTAACAGTCATTGATGACATTGACAGTGGTGTATTCCAAAAATTGTTGATATTTTCTATGTATTTTGTTGTTAGGTTACGTGAAGTGTCGGACAGGATTATTCGTCATGGCTTCACTTCCCCGCCTGCTTTTTCTGTTCTACGAAATGTTGGCATTCGAGATATTGTTATGGGACCCAACCATGTTGCTGTTTTGCTTGAGGTAAGTCAGTGTAGTTAAAAAAAAACAACAACAAAAAACAGAAAGTGAAATCTAAATCAAAGTGAACTCCTACGACTGTGGAGTATGAGTGATCTACCTCGGAGAGATCATACACGTTGATGTTACCATCGTCTTCTGCATCTTAAAACCCTTAGACTCCCGCACCCTATCCACCAACTGCAAAAACTGACCTGTTTGACTCTCACCCTATCCACCAGCTTCCTGCAGGATGTCGGTGGATAGATGGAAGAAGTCAAAGGTTAAGTTTTTGCTTTGCTAGCATGGTTCACAATGCAAGATGCCCGTGGACATGGTGTGGGAGTCAAAGGGTTAAATGTGATGGTGGTGTTGTACACAGTTGTCTCAGTGTTGAATATGTAGAGACCATTGTTTCCCTGTAATGCAGTGTAGCATGCAATTTGTGAATTCATTAGAATCAGGAAGATGATTCTGAGAATTTAGCTGGCACCAGCAGTGCATAAGTAGTTTTGATGGCTTCACTTTTTGTCAGAAAAACAAGACTGATGCAAATGTTTGGCCAACTGACTGTTGTTAAACATACACAAAATATAACAAAGAACAATACACAAAAGTTGGGAGAAAAAAAAAAGAAAATTTCCCTTAGGTTTCACTGACTGAGTAGGAGTACCTCTGTTCTACGAATCATCTGAACCATCAGGAAAGTTCTCTTGTTGTTGTTTTTCATAAATTTTACTATTTGTTGTTTATCTTGACAGAAGCCATGACCAAACCTTCGTGCCTGTCTTCTTTTGTCAATTGTATGTAAACGCACTCTCAATCTGTTTTGCTGTTTCTGGTTTCTGTTTGCTTGAATGTTGGCGGTCACTTTGATTTAGATTTATTTTTTTCAATTTTTTTTTTTATTAAACCCTTTGTCTCCCGCAGCCTGTCCACCAGCATGCTACATTGCCAACTATGCTAGCAAAGCAAAAAATTAACCCTTTGATTCCCTCACCCTTCCTGCAGGAAGCTGGTGGATAGGGTGAGGGAATCAAAGGGTTAAGTTTTTGAAGTTGGTGGATAGGATGTGGGTGTCAAAGGGTTAAGTAAACATCTTTTAAATTTAGCAGACGGCCATGAATTCCTTTCCCTTTAGGTGTGCATGTCACTGTATCTTTTTCACCCTCAAGAAGTGTTGATTTGGTTATGACAGAATCTTCTCTGTCCATGTAGCCCCCAAAAGTCCTGGTTAGGAGCAGGAGAATCATTATCTTCATGTTGAGAAGATGAAGACAAAAGTGATGTGTGTAATTATTTTAAAGGGTATTGTGATGGGTCAACTGCTGGAAGTAGACGATGAAACAGAAAAAGGAACTCTTTGTTTCAAGTATTTACTTTATTTGGTTATTCTTGTTAAGTAAATTGTTTTCTGCATATTGGGTGTTGTCAGATGTCCAAAAAATTCTCATATGCGCATGAATTGATATTATTTTTCATTTTACAGTATTGTATGTTAATGTCTGTTCATTGTAAAATAAAAAAATGAATGAAAAAAAAAGTGAGAAAAGAGACCATTATGTGATTGTTGTATAGAACAGGGGGAAGGTCATTTCAGTTGTGTGGACCAGACACAGAAAAAAAAGCAGTGACTGACTGGAACTAGTGATTTTTTTTTTTTTTTCAGGATGGACGTGTTGCCCGGATGACATATCATTTGGCCACCGATAGACTGGACCTCAGCAAACTGTCTGATGCTAAACCGTATGTATTGTCACAGATTTGTTTTCTGATAGTTAACCCTTTGATTTTTAAGGAAATTGTGTGTGGTTTAGTTTTCAGTTTCAGTTGTTAAAATCGCCATCACAGCAAATACAACAAATACACAATTTTATGTGCATTATCCAGACTCAATACTTATCATTCTGTCTCTGTCACACACACACACAATGCGTGCACGCATGTACGCACGCACGTGCACCACATGCGCGCACACAAGCGCACACACAAGCATGGCACGCATGCATGCACCAAAACAAAATTAAACAAAAACCAAACCAAAACAAAACCCCAAGAACATGCATTGAAATCATTTAAGCTATGATACTGATGTTTACAGTGTATTACTGAATAATTTCATTTAGTTTTTATTGTTTTTTTTTGTTTGTTGCAAAAGTTACAGTATACAGTGAAAGAACATTTTTTGAAGGCAATAAAATGGAAAAGGGAGGTGGGGATGGTAGTGGAGAATGCTTTGTTTAAAGTTGACCATTTTATTGATTAGGAATTGTATCGTCTGATCAAATTGTGTAACTCACGAAAAATTTCAGTTGGATTGAAACCCCCCCCCCCCCCCCCGATTTGAAATATCATTTATGTTTGGACTTCAATTTATGATCTACTGTGTGTATTGATTTATATTATAATTTATTATTGTTGATCTAGAAAATTTTTTTATCGTTGCTGTTCTCAGACACCAGATGTACCTTTGTACACTGCTGCATGCTCACACACACACACACACACACACACACACCATCACATCCACTCACATGCATGCATGCACACACACACATGCAATGCACACACACACACACACACACACACCACCACACACCACACACCATCACACACACACACAACACACACACACACACCACACACCACACTCACCCCCTCATACATCACTCATCACACACTCACATCCTGTATCACACACATCACACACACACACACACACACACACACAACACACACACACACACACACAACACAACACAACACAACACACACACACACACACACACACACACATACACACTCCCCACACTCTCTCTCCCCTCACCACACACACACACACACCACACACACACCACACCCACCACCACACACACACACACACAACACACACAACACTTCCTCTCCTCTCTCTCTCTGAACAAAACACACACTCAAATCAAAACACAGACACACACACACTCTCTCTTCACACACACACACCACCACACCCACACACACACACACAACACAACACACACACACACACAACACACACACACAACAAAACACACACACCTCACACAACACACACACACACACACAACAGAAACACACACACCTCTCAAAACACAACACACACACACACACACACACACACACACACACACACACACACACACTCTCATAACAGAAACACACACACACTCTCAAAACAAACACACACACACAACACACACACACACACACACACACACACACACACACACACACACACACACACACACACACAACACTGTCTGTCTGTCTGTCTGTCTGTCTCTCTCTCAAACACACACACACACACACACACATAACACATACACATAACACAGAGAGAGAGAGAGAAAACAGATCATAAGTTTGAATGATGTACATTTGTTGTAACTAACGCAAGGCGCCCGTCCAAACTGGAAAGCGGAGGAGAGCCAGCCCCACGGAGCCGAGGTGGCACGCTCGTGGTAGAGAGTCCCATGGTACTGATGTCAGATGCCCAGGCAGCAGGCACGGGCTCCCAGTCGGGGTGAGAGAGGCACAGCGATGTTCCCTTCTCACACGCTGTCTTGCTTATTTCAACATTAACCCTTTTTGTTGCCTTTGAGATCTGTGCGGTGTGTCATGAATTCTGATTGATCCTGACTAGTTGGGTCTGTCCATTTACAAAATAATATCTCTGTAGGGAAAGCAAAAATGAAAGATAGATATCATCAAGCGCCCTCTGTAGTCACATGATATCCAGTTTCGTGAGAGCTGTTTCTTCCCTTCATTTTGCCACTGTTCATCATGGCAGCATGCTTCTGTCACTCTATCCTGCTATCATCAAGCATTTTGGTAAGATCTGCCAATTACATCCCTCAAGATGCCCTCAGGATAAAGCTTCAGCTTATTTTTCTGAATGAAAAGTGCAGAATTGATCCAGAGTTTGCTTCCCAGAATTCTGTCAGGAATCTGGATCATGTGAGAGGACGTGCGAGTTCGTCATTCATGCAAGAGCTGTTGGCAGTTCATAATTTTGTACAGGGACGGGCCTAGCTTGTCAGTGCCATTCAGTGTTTATGAGGTATGGTAAGTGTATTTATTAAACACAGTTTTAACCTGTTGACTGTTTCTGACCAAATATTCGGTCAGAAGAAACATACACCTCTAGTGCCACCGATTGAATATTCGGTCGTCGACCTTTCCCTATTTTTGGCCTGAAAACCTCAACACTTTCAAGACATGTGAGATATTGATAGAAACTTCAGGATTCCCTCTATAGATAGATGCTAATTATGTATGTGTGATGTTTTACGGTCTTAATTGATGACTTGATTCTGTCATGTAGAACCTTTTTATTGTATTGCAATGTTGGATATGTTTGTTTGGTTGACCCCCAGAGGACCCATGTGTTCTGTTTTACAGTATATGTGGCCATTGTTCACAGCCAGTTTAATTGATGACTTGATTCTGTCATCATGTAGAACCTTTTATTGTATTGCAATGTTGGATATGTTCCTATGATTGACCCCCAGAGGACCCGTGTGTTCTGTCTTACAGTATATGTGGCCATTGTTCACAGCCAGTTTTAACTGATTGTTCCTTCCATTATCATGTAGAACTCTTATGTCATTTCACTTTTTATATTGACCTGTAGAGCCCATTTGTTCTGTTACAGTATATGTGCCATTGTCATGACCAGTTGTATCGATGGCTCTCATATCATTAGAACCTTCTATTTTATGCAGTGTTACCATTTTATATTGACCTGTAGAGGACCCATTTGTTCTGTCGTACAGTATATGTGGCCATTGTTCATGACCAGTTGTATCGATGGCTTCCTTCCATTATCATGTAGAACCTTCTTATTTATTGCAGTTTACACATGTTTGTTATATTGACCCTAGAGGACCCATTTTTTCTGTCGTACAGTATGTGTGGCCATTGTTCATGACCAGTTTAATTGACGGCTTCCTTTTGTCATGTAGAAGTTTTTTTTATTGTGTTGTAGTGTTGCATACGTTTGTTTCAATCACCCCCAGAGGACCCATTCTGTCTTACAGTATATGTGGCCATTGTTCATGATCAGTTTTACTGGTCACTTCCTTCGGTCACTGTGCTTAGGATTTTTATAGTGTGTTTCACAGAATGTATTGCCATTGTTCATGACCGGTTGTACTCTTTACTCATCACGTCTGTTTGTGTGTGTTCCCCAATTGTCAGCAGTCGTTGGACAGCCTCTAACGCGCTGTCCGGGTCCTCCTCCGCCTCGCGCAACAACAACCAGCCGGCCGGCTACAACCGCATGCAGCATCGCACAGTACATGTTAGCCGCGCACGACGCTCGGGCGTCATTGTGGGCACGAGACCCATGGTACCTGCCTCTGTTGTGCCTGATGACCTAGTTAATCAGGTGAGATAACAAGGATGGGAAGACCATGCATAAGGTTATCATGAATGAATTATCATAATGGTTATCATGAATCAAGGAGGATGTAGGTAATGAATGGAGATGATCTAGTCAATTAGGTGAGAAAGTGTAGATGGGAGGACTGGGCATAAGGTTATCATGAATAAATTATAATGATTATTATCATGAATCAAGGAGGATGTAGGTAATAAATGGAGATGATCTAGTCAATTAGGTGAGAAAGTGGGGATGGGAGGACTGGGCATAAGGTTATCATGAATGAATTATAATGGTTATTATCATGAATCAAGGAGGATGTAGGTAATGAATGGAGATGATCTAGTCAATTAGGTGAGAAAGTGGGGATGGGAGGACTGGGCATAAGGTTATCATGAATGAATTATTGTAATGATTATCATGAACCAAGACTTGAAGGCTGCAGATAATGAATGGAGATGAATATATTGATGTTAAGCAAACTTCCCTGACAAGCCAGCAAAGTTGGAGTATGTAGTGTTCTTTTATCTGGAGCATGGCAGAAGTAGGTATCGGCAGAAGTGGGTATTGGTCTTTATTCACAACCAGAAAAGGACTTTAAGTGGTATCGGCAGAAGTGGGTATTGGTCTTTATTTTAAGTGGGTATCGGCAGTAAGTGGGTATATGGTAGTCTTTATTCACAACCAGAAAAGGACTTTAAGTGGGTATCGGCAGAAGTGGGTATTGGTCTTTATTTTAAGTGGGTATCGGCAGAAGTGGGTATTGGTCTTTATTCACAACCAGAAAAGGACTTTAAGTGGGTATCGGCAGAAGTGGGCATTGGTCTTTATTTTAAGTGGGTATCGGCAGAAGTGGGTATTGGTCTTTATTCACAACCAGAAAAGGACTTTCATGGGGAAAATGGAGGGTGATGGAGAGACTGGGAGTATGCAGTGTAAATCTTTGTGGTTTATTTTGAACTGTTGTCTTTTTGGCCAAAAAAAAAAAATTCTTTGTTAAAAATGTACACAATTAATTAAACAGATAGTTTGTTCTCCCTTTCAAAACCAGTAACTAGAACCTCAGTATCCTCAAATGGAGAACATTTTAGTGTGTTGTTGCAGAGTGATTTTGTGATATGAGCATGAATAAATTTTTTTTTACTTTAATATTTAGCAGTGCAGAACATCAATACTTGTAATAATCATTTCGGCTGTTCTTGTAATAAACCTCTTGGCACCATTTCTCTTGGGTCAGCGTCTCTGTTTGTGTCCTCAGCCCGGACAGTTCTGTCTCTTTCTCTGCCTCAGCCTTTGGATTTTTTGGTGACAATATTAGCTGTGTCTGTCTGCATGCATTTTGCAGTTTGAAAAAAAAAAAATTGCTGCTAATTGTGGGTTGTGTGTGTGTGTGTGCATGTGTGTGCGTGTGTGTGTTTGTGTGCGTGTGTGTATGCGCGTGCGCATGCGCATACACAGAGGCCAGGCACACAATCATAGGAAACCCACATACATTTTGTTTTCTTTATTAAATCATTCTGAGCAAAATCAACAATCAAAACTACATTGTTTCTGATGTGAAACCGTTCTGTCCACTACGGAGACATTGCATGTTAGGAAGACATAAGCTCCAGAAAGTAGATGTCAGGGATTGTTTTTGTTTTGCTCTCTCTCTCTGTCTGCGATCGCTCATGTGTTTGTGTGTGTGTTTGCGTGTGTTCACAGTGTCAAGTGGTACTGCAGGGAAAATCCAGAAACCTAATCATCAGAGAACTTCAAAGAACGGTAAGTGCTTCTTGTCTGGTGTTTTGTCCGAAAGTTAACAAAATTCTTGTACAGTGACCCATTTGTATTAGTGCCTGTTGCCTGGAACAAAATTCTTGTACAGTGACCCATTTGTATTAGTGCCTGTTGCCTGGAACAAAATTCTTGTACAGTGACCCATTTGTGTTAGTGCCTCTTGCCTGTGTCTAGAAGTTCACATAATTCTCGTACAGTGAACCATTTTTGTTAGTGCCTGTTGTCTGTGTCTAGAAGTTCACATAATTCTCGTAGTGACCCATTTGTGTTAGTGCCTGTTGTCTGTGTCTAGAAGTTCACATAATTCTTGTACAGTGACCCATTTTTGTAAGTGCCTCTTGTCTGTGTTTGGAAGTTAACATAATTCTTGTACAGTGACCCATTTTTGTTAGTGCCTGTTACCTGTGTCTTGAAGTTAACATAAATCTTGTACAGTGACCCATTTTTGTTAGTGCCTGTTACCTGTGTGTGCAAGTTAACATAATTCTCATAAGTGACCCAGTTTTGTAAGTGCCTGTTGTCTGTACCAAGAATTAACAAAATTCTCGTACAGTGACCCATTTTTGTTAGTGCCTATTTACCTGTATCAAGAAGCTAGCAAAATTCTTGTACAGTGACCCATTTTTGTAATTGCCTCTTGCCTGTGTCTAGAAATTAACATAATTCCTGTACAGTGACCCATTTTTGTTAGTGCCTCTTGTCTGTGTGTGGAAGTTAACATAATTCCTGTACAGTGACCCATTTTTGTTAGTGCCTCTTGTCTGTGTGTGGAAGTTAACATAATTCCTGTACAGTGACCCATTTTTGTTACGAAATTAACAACATTCTTGTACAGTGACCCATTTTTGTAATTGCCTCTCGCCTGTGTTTAGAAGTTAACAATTCTTGTACAGTGACCCATTTTTGTAGTGTGTTTTGCCTGCACATTTGTTCCTTGTATATCATGTTTATTTGTCTGCTCATTTGTTCTCTGGTGGTCTTGCCCATTTGTGTCCTGTCTGACTAGACTGTTTGTTTGCCTTGCCCGTTCGTGTCCTGCCTGACTTGCCTGTTTGTTTGCCTTGCCCGTTTGTGTTCTGTCTGACTTGCCTGTTTGTTTGCCTTGCTCGTTTGTGTTCTGTCTGACTTGCCTGTTTGTTTGCCTTGCCCATTTGTGTCCTGCCTGACTTGCCTGTTTGCCTTGTCCGTTTGTGTCCTGTCTGACTTGCCTGTTTGTTTGCCTTGCCCATTTTTGTCTTATCACCTTGCCCATTTGTGCCCTGCCTGACTTGCTGTTTGCTTGTCTTGCCCATTTGTGTCCTGCCTGACTTGCCTGTTTGCCTTGCCCGTTTGTGTCTTATCACCTTGCCCATTTGTGTCCTGCCTGACTTGCCTGTTTGTTTGCCTTGCCCGTTTGTGTCTTATCACCGTGCCCATTTGTGTCCAGTCTGACTTGTCTATTTGTTCACCTTGCCCATTTGTGTCTTATCACCTTGCCCATTTGTGTCCTGCCTGACTTGCCTGTTTGTTTGCCTTGCCCATTTGTATCCTGCCTGACTTGCCTGTTTGTTTGCCTTGCCCGTTTGTGTCTTATCACCTTGCCCATTTGTGTCCTGCCTGACTTGTCTATTTGTTCACCTTGCCCGTTTGTGTCTTATCACCTTGCCCATTTGTGTCCTGTCTGACTTGCCTATTTGTTTGCCTTGCCCGTTTGTGCCCTGCCTGACTTGCCTGTTTGCCTTGCTCGTTTGCGTCCTGCTTGACTTGCCTGTTTGTTTGCCTTGCCTGTTTGTCTTACCACCTTGCCCCTTTGTGTTTGGTCTGACTTGCCTGTTTGCCTTGCCCATTTGTGTCTTATTACCTTGCCCATTTGTGTCCGGTCTGACTTGCTTGTTTGCCTTGCCCGTTTTTGTCTTATCACCTTGCCCATTTGTGTCCTGCCTGACTTGCCTGTTTGTTTGCCTTGCCCATTTTTGTCTTATCACCTTGCCCATTTGTGTCCTGCCTGACTTGCCTGTTTGCCTTGCCCATTTTTGTCTTATCACCTTGCCCATTTGTGCCCTGCCTGACTTGCCTGTTTGCTTGTCTTGCCCATTTGTGTCCTGCCTGACTTGCCTGTTTGCCTTGCCCGTTTGTGTCTTATCACCTTGCCCGTTTGTGTCCTGCCTGACTTGCCAGTTTGTTTGCCTTGCCCGTTTGTGTCTTATCACCGTGCCCATTTGTGTCCAGTCTGACTTGTCTATTTGTTCACCTTGCCCATTTGTGTCTTATCACCTTGCCCATTTGTGTCCTGCCTGACTTGCCTGTTTGTTTGCCTTGCCCATTTGTATCCTGCCTGACTTGCCTGTTTGTTTGCCTTGCCCGTTTGTGTCTTATCACCTTGCCCATTTGTGTCCTGCCTGACTTGTCTATTTGTTCACCTTGCCCGTTTGTGTCTTATCACCTTGCCCATTTGTGTCCTGTCTGACTTGCCTATTTGTTCACCTTGCCCGTTTGTGTCTTATCACCTTGCCCATTTGTGTCCTGCCTGACTTGTCTGTTTGCCTTGCCCATTTGTATCCTGCCTGACTTGCCTGTTTGTTTGCCTTGCCCGTTTGTGTCTTATCACCTTGCCCATTTGTGTCCTGCCTGACTTGTCTATTTGTTCACCTTGCCCGTTTGTGTCTTATTACCTTGCCCATTTGTGTCCTGCCTGACTTGCCTGTTTGTTTGCCTTGCCCATTTGAGTCCTGCCTGACTTGCCTGTTTGCCTTGCCCGTTTGTGTCTTATCACCTTGCCCATTTGTGTCCTGCCTGACTTGCCTGTTTGTTTGCCTTGCCCGTTTGTGTCTTATCACCTTGCCCATTTGTATCTGGACTTTTTAGGTAATTTAGGCCCATTTTGATATGTCTTAGTCTCCTTAGTTATGTTTAAATTTGTGTTCAGGTATGTTTTTTAAATCCCCTGTGCGATGAATTGAATGGTGTGGTCAACGCCAGGGCATCTTCTTAGATCATGTGTCAAATGCATTGATGTGTACTTAATTTTCTTTTCCTTTTTTTCCTGGTAAAGTATTGTGTACGTTTTAAAACCATTATAGCCCTGATATGGCTCTGCGCAGTCGGCTGGGCTTTAAACAAAAATGATGACTTGAAAAAGTTCCTCTTGTCACGTTAAGACTGCCCTTGTTTTCAGAATTGATGTGAACGCGTTACACTGTTAGTCGTGATGACGAAGGGATGGGGAGGAGGAGGAGGCCAGGACTTACAGCGTGCCGATGACCTGATTCTCTGTTAGACTCGGGTGCACGACCGCCTCGGTCATTATCGACGCTGATGCTATGTTTAACGAAGCATGTTTGGCTATCCTACTCGTTAGAAGCTCAGTCACTCGAAGGATTGGTCATGTGTTTGTGTTGATGTTTAACTGTTTTATTTAAACGGAGGATGTGTTGCTGTGTTGATGGGGGGGGGAGGGGTGTTGGTCATCGGATGTATTTGGTGTTTTTTTTGTTGTTGTTTTAAACTTTTTATTTTTTTAGTTGTAGGGGGGGGGGGCGGTTGTTTTGGTTCATGTTTCTGTGTCGTTTTGTATTGTTTGAATTTTTTTTATGATTAGTGTTATTTTGTTTTATTTTTTTTTATATTGTATTAATTTTAAATTTTTTTTTTTTTTTATTGTATTTAGTTTAACTTTTTTTTGCATTGTATTTAGTTGTTTTTTTATTGTATTTAGTATGTTCATTTTTTTGTATTTAGTTTGTTTTTTGTATTGTATTTAGTTTTGTTTAATTCTATTTAGTTTGTTCACTTTTTTGTATTGTGTTGTTTTTTGGTGTTGTTGTATTTTTTAATTTTTTGTATTGTTTTTTTTTATATTGTATTTAGATTGTTCACTTTTTTGTATTGTATTTAGTTGTTTTTTTTAATCGTGTTTATTTTATTTTAAGACAAGTTGTCTCATTTTCATGGAAGGGAGGCTGTGTTTGTGTCAGTGATAATTATTTTGTGAAATTTAAGCTGTCAGAAATGCACGTTTGTGCATAATGATTATCACTTTGTGTGGGTGTGTGAAAACAAATTGTGCATTAATTGGAAGATTTCACAGATGTTTATTTATAGATCTTTGCCAAATTAGATCTGCAGGTCTGGCCTTGTGGTGAGTTTCTGATGCCTACAGTTTTAAATATTCTGTGAAATATGGTCTGTATGGAACTGAGTTCACTTTTAAGGAAAGAGAGACGTCGTTCTCTACTCTGATATCGATTGGAAAAGTAGATGTAAAATTTCCTTTGTCAGAATGTTGTTTGTAATTGTATAAAAAATTTGCTCTTGTCTTGATTTCTTTCCTTGTGGATGATTTAATCATTTGTATTAACACTTGTGTAGTTTTGTTGTTATTGTCTGATGACAATGTGTACAGTTTGTTTTACACTTATTTGTCTGGCTTTATGAATGAGTTTTATTTCTTTTTTGATCATAGCACTCGGGGAGATTTCCTTTGTGCTCACCTTTTTTTTTTTTTTTTGGTCCTATTTTCAACACCACCTTAATGGCTGCATAAACTGGGACAGTGTTTTATTTTGACAATATGATGATGACAGTGATGAGGATGATGATCATGATGCTGTGGAGTTCCATCTAGGATTGAGACTGCATAACAGGGCTTTACTCTGTGCTTACTATCATAATGCGTCCGGCGTCAACCAGGCCCAAGAAATACAGACACCTGTGGTGTTGGTCAGAAGATTTGAGCAATACCTTCAGTGGATGAGACTCGACTGTATGATCCCAGTCTTCTCAATGAGCCCTTAGCACACTCAAGTTTTGGTAGAATTGGGTTAGAGCGGTAAAATCTCACTAAAAGATTTTTGAAGAGACTGATAGGGATTTTAACTTGCTATCTTCCAGTCAGTAGTCCGTTCGAACATTTTGGAAACTATTGAACAAACAGGAACCAGAAAAACACGACGATAGAATCGGAGAATCAGAACGTGTATTATAACCAGACGAGACGGGCGCAAGTTTTTGGCCAACTGGTCTTTGTCAAGCATAAACGTAAGATCACAAACGAACAAACACCAAATACAAAAATTAGGAGAAAAAGAATGAAACTTCCCTGCAGCTTTGTTCAGTGGGAGAAAAGGACTGAAATGAAATGTGTTGTAATGTTAGTAATGGTAAGAACTGGGGGAGAGGGGAGGCAGATATGATGTCAGAGGGGAAATTCTACAATTTGAAAAATGGTCATGCCATATTAGTATCGTTTTATCCTGAAGTGAGTCCAGGGCTAAAACTATGAAAACTATGATGCACTAGCTGAGAGTAGTTTTTAGAAAGTAAAGTATCTTACTATTAAATAATGCATATTGGGCAAAGCTGAATCATGACTCTTTTGGACTCTGTTTGCTGTCTTTAGTATAGGTATGCATTTTTCCCACAGCAACATTTTTTGTCAGAAAATATATCACTTTTCACCTGTCTTAATTCGCCATATTTAACAGATCGTGACCGTGAGATGGAACGAGATAGGGAAATCTTCCGTATTCGAGACCGGCGGCGCATTGAGTCGTACCGTGAAGACTTAAAGCCCATGGACCGTGACAAGTCGGACAGTCTGTCCTCCGACAGTGCCAAGAAGACGGCCAGCCTTCCCAGAATCCTGTGGTACTTGGAGAGGAGCTGGAGTTCTGGTTGGATAAGGTAAGTGATATTAACCCCATCACTATCAAGTACATCATTTTGCTAGTGCACTCTATTTGCCAAGTGATCAGTGTGTGGGTAGGGTAATGATTAACGAAACATTCAAGCATTCAAACTGTTGCATGAAAATAGTCATAACCTTTTTTGTCGAAAGGGAAATGAAAAGACTATCTCCACACACACACACACACACACACACACACACACACACACACACACACACACACACACACACACACACACACACACACACACACACACATTCACATACACATACACACACACAGCTTCATGTTCATTGAGACCCCCCCCCCCCCCACCCCAATGCAATTTTCCAGTTTTTACAAGAGATCAGTATTTTTCTTTAATTGTATTTTAGACTTGCAAGGTTAACAGTGAGCATGGTTTTTAACTGTTGTCTTTTTTCTTAACGTGTTGTTGTTTTTGACGTGGTGTTGGCCCTGATATGGCTCTAGTAGTCGGCTGGGCTGTAAGCAATGTGAACTTGAACTAGAACACCCCAACAGACAGAAACACTGAGAGAATACAATACAGTGAGCAGTCCTTATTACGCGTTGCATTGGACTTTTGTGTTTGAACTGGCCATGAATGACATACATGCAGCAAGACACACTGATTAGACGTGCTGGCACATTGCCAATAGCTGACTGATGTAAACGATGCCTCCACCTCCTCTTCACTCTCCCCTTCTTTGAGCTGACCGCATGGGCTTGTAGTTACCCAGTACAAAGTGTGGGTCAGTCACGGTACATGTAAACCTTGTTCAACATCTGTAATAAAATGGCTAAAATCTTTGGCAGTACGTTGCCTTTCTCATGGCACTTGGCTCAGCGCAAGCTTTGTCAGCCATTTTGAAAGCAAGGTCAAAATCTCCCGTGGGGGTAGTTGCAAAAGCTGCAGTGCAATGAACATAGCAAAGTGTGATTGGCTGCTGATCTCATGCTTAATTCATGTTGATAGATGAAGCTTTCTGATTCGTGTGATTGGAGATTCGCCAGCTTTAAAATGAAGGTAGGAAAATTCCTGATGTGACGTGAACATATATATATGCATCCTTGGTAAATGAGGTGACACATTATGGTGATGTATATATACACTGTGGCACTCTGCACATTGACTGCTTTGTTGTTTTTGCTTACAGAATTTCCACAGAACTATAAGCCTGGACAGGTTTTGCAGTGTTTTAGTGTTTTCAGGACCAGTTCTGGAAACATTCCCAGAGCTTTAACTGAAAAAGTTCCCATAGAGTTTTGAAAGTCTGCAGGACTTAAATTAGTTAAAATTTATTGAAACATGTTTAGAAAAGTTTTAGAATTTTTGAGACCATGTCAAAGGTTACGGTGACTGAATCAATGGAGCTGTGATGAATTATGCAGTGCAGTGATTTGTGCTGTTGAATGTTGGAACATCTTTTCACCGATGTGTGGACATCTTTTCACCGATCTCTAAACCACCTCGAGTATTTTACAGTGAGTGTGGTCTCTCTTGTTTTGTTTTGTCTGGCCATTAATAGCCAGCAGAATCGACCAAGCCAAAACAGCATTCAAGAAGATGAAAAGCATTCTTACCAATAAATTCCTATCAATTAACACCAAGAAGAGAGTTCTTGAATGTTATATAGAACAGATAATGTTATACAGTTGGACAGTCAGAGGCAGACATGAGAAAATCATTGATAAGGAAGATTATGAAAAGAGGGGCAACATTTATAGGCCATATTATGAGGAAGGGGGAATTAGAGCACCTGGTCATAACAGGAAAGCTGGAGGGAAAGAGAGCACTAGGTAGATCCAGGGAGAAAATATTAGACAGACTTGCAGGGTGGCTGAGGACAGAGAGGGCGGAAGATGCGCTTGCAGCAGCAAGGGATAGATGCATATGGCGGGCCATGATTGTCAACGTCATGTGGTAGGGCACATGATGATGATGATGATGATGGTCTCTCGCAGTTGCATAGCTTATGCACCTGTAAGATATGGTTGAGTTATGTGCTGTCAACATTGTGTGTAGGATGGAGAGAGTCCCCGGTTCAGTCACATTGGTGCCATGCATTCAGAACTGGTCGCCATAGGTGTCAACGGTCTGTTGTACTGCTGGAGGTGGGCTGATCCCGAACCTTACCGATCTACTGATGTAAGTCTTTGTGTGTGTGTGTGTTTGTGTGTGTGTGTGTTTGATTTGTGTGTGTGTGTGAGTGTGAGAGAGTGTGTGTGTGAGTGAGTGTGTGTGTGAGTGAGTGTGTGTGTTTGATTTGTGGTGTGTTTGTTGTGTGTGGATTTGTGTGTGGTTGTGATTTGTGTGTGTGATTTGTGTGTTGATTTGTGTGTGTGTGATTGTGTGTGTGTTTTGTTGTGTGTGTGTGTGATTTGTGTGTGTGATTTGTGTGTGTGTGTGTGTGTGTTGTGTGTGTGTTGTGTGTGTGTGTGTGTGTGCTTGGCGTGGTGTGTGTGCGTGTGTGCGTGTGCATGCTGTGGTGTGTGTGTTGTGTGTTGTATGTGATGTTTGTGAGTGTGCATGCAAATTTTGTGTTTTGTGTGTATGTTATTGTATGTTTTGAGACAGATGGTGTTGCATGTTTGCATGCCTGTGTGTGTGTGTGTGTGTGTGTGTGTGTGTGTGTGTGTGTGTGTGTGTGTGTGTGTGTGTGTTGATGCCGTTGTGTGTGTGTGTGTTTGTGTTGTTTGTTGTACTGGTGTGTGTGATGTACGACGTGCTATGTTTTTACTATGCTTAGATAGATGCAGTGTAGTGCTGTGTGTGTGTCGCGCACACTCACACGCAGACACTGAGACATACAGACACTGAGACACACAGACACACAGACACAGACACACAGACACAGACACACACAGACACACACACACACACACACACACACACAACACACACACACACACACACACACACACACACACACAGGAAATCATGTTCGTTTTTTTGTCTCTATCAGAACCCCCTAAGTCGTCACCCTAAGACACCCAGCCTGGCCCTTTTGGGAGAGAAGGTGGTGGGAATGGCCGTGTGCAGCATCAGGGCTTCCGTCTTTACCGAGTCGGGCAAGGTAAGAAATCTGTTCTTTGTTCTCACTGTTGCTCTCACTCTGATATACATGGCTCTCCCCTGTGGGGATGCAGAGGGCTCTTTCACTATAGCCCTTTGACTCCCGCACCCTATCCACCAGCTGCAAAAACTTGACTCTTTGACTCCCGCACCCTATCCATCAGCTGCAAGAACTTAACTCTGACTCCCACACCCTATCCACCAACTGCAAAAACTTAACTGACTCCCACACCCTATCCACCAGCTGCAAAAACTTGACTCTTTGACTCTCGCACCCTATCCATCAGCTGCAAAAACTTAACTCTGACTCCCACACCCTATCCATCAGCTGCAAAAACTTAACTGACTCCCACACCCTATCCACCAGCTGCAAAAACTTAACTTTGACTCCCTCACCCTATCCATCAGCTGCAAAAACTTAACTCTTTGACTCCCACACCCTATCCACCAACTGCAAAAACTTAACTTTGACTCCCACACCCTATCCACCAGCTGCAAAAACTTAACTGACTCCCACACCCTATCCACCAGCTGCAAAAACTTAACTCTTTGACTCCCTCACCCTATCCATCAGCTGCAAAAACTTAACTCTTTGACTCCCACACCCTATCCACCAACTGCAAAAACTTAACTTTGACTCCCACACCCTATCCACCAACTGCAAAAACTTAACTCTTTGACTCCCACACCCTATCCACCAACTGCAAAAACTTAACTCTTTGACTCCCACACCCTATCCACCAACTGCAAAAACTTAACTCTTTGACTCCACACCCTATCCACCAACTGCAAAAACTTAACTCTTTGACTCCCTCACCCTATCCACCAGCTTCCTGCAGAAAGCTAGTAGATAGGGCGATGGGGTCAAAGAGTTTCGTTTTTGTTTTGCTAGCATGGTTGGCAATGCAGGACGCTGGTGGACAGGATGCGGGAGTCAAAGGGTTAAACAGTATCCCCACCTGCTGAAAATTATGTTTTAGAAATTTTCTCTTTTCTGTCACTTTCTTCCTTTTTTATCTTTTTTTTACCTCCTTGGTTCCTTTGCTTTCTGTCGTCTTTTCCTATCATTTTCTACCTGTCTGTGTGTCATCTTGTGTGTTTTCTGTAAAGCCTGCCTGCCTGCCTTTCTGTGAGAATTGATATTTGGGTACTCGTATTCACTGCATTTTTGGCTCTAGTATAAGTGATGTTTTGGTATACTTTGTTATGTGTATATAGTTATATTCAAGTTTTTTTTTTTTTTTTTTTTTTAACTGGATGTAGTGGTAAAACACCAGGGGCATATCCTCAGATTATGTGCATGAAGGCATTGATATGTGCATGGGTGCAACTTTTTCCGTTTGACGACGGAATCCGTTTTTTCAAAAGAGTCAGAAAAGGAAAATCTGTATTTTGAGAAAGCTTCAGTGTCTGGGGAGCCTAGCCCCCCAGACCCCCCCATATGAGGCACTGCCGGCCCCCAGACCCTTTTCAGTTTTTTGACTTTTTCTAAGTTGCACCCTTGTATGTTTACTTAATTTTCTTTTCCAGGTGTTTTCTTTTTTGTTTTTTTAAATGTTTTTTAAATGAGGTGTTGTGTATATTTTGAGATGGTTGTAGCCCTTGCATGGCTGTGCGCAGTCACCTGGGCTTTAACCCTTTGACTCCTGGACCCTATCCACCAGCTGCAAAAACTTAACTCATTCACTTCCTCACCCTATTCACCAGCTTCCTGCAGGATAGGGTGAGGGAGTGAAAGGGTTAAGTTTCTGCTTTGCTGTCATGGATGACAATGTGGGATGCTGACAGGTAGGTGAGGGAGTCCAAGGGTTAAAACAACAATAACAAGAACAATAACAATAACAGTACCATAAATTTATGAAGGTTGAATATACACTGTACAGACTGGTTGATCAGTTTACAGTTGATACATTCTTTTTGTGTGTGTGTGTGTGTGTGTGTGTGTGTGTGTGTGTGTGTGTGTGTGTGTGTGTGTGTGTGTGTGTGTGTGTGTGTGATCAGGTGGCCACCTGGCTGGATGAAACGCTGTCCAGCGTCTCCAGCAAACTGGAGCATCCAGCACAGCTGTTCACCGAGTTCCAGACGGACCGCATCGCCGCCTTGCACGTCTGTCCCCTCTACACCTTAGCACACCTGGAAAGTGGGGCCCTGTACTGGTGGTGAGTGCAGTGTGGCCAAGATTGTTCCAATGATAAACTGACACAAACGCTAGTACAAGCTACAAAACCCATTTGCTGTGTATATGTTGTTATAATGTAGGGAAGATTGTTCCAGTGATAAACTGACACAAATGCTGGTATAAGATACAAAACCCATGTGCTATTATAATGTAACCAAGATTGTTCCAGTGATTAATGACATAAATGCTAGTATAAGGTATAGAACCCATGTGCTGTATACATGTTGTTATAATGTAGGGAAGATTGTTCCAGTGATTAACTGACATAAATGCTAGTATAAGGTATAAAACCCATGTGCTATATACATGTTGTTATAATGTAGCCAAGATTGTTCCAGTGATTGACATAAATGCTAGTATAAGGTATAAAACCCATGTGCTATATACATGTTGTTATAATGTAGCCAAGATTGTTCCAGTGATTGACATAAATGCTAGTATAAGGTATAAAACCCATGTGCTATATACATGTTGTTATAATGTAGCCAAGATTGTTCCAGTGATTGACATAAATGCTAGTATAAGGTATAAAACCCATGTGCTATATACATGTTGTTATAATGTAGCCAGGATTGTTCCAGTGATTGACATAAATGCTAGTATAAGGTATAAAACCCATGTGCTATATACATGTTGTTATAATGTAGCCAGGATTGTTCCAATGATTGACATAAATGCTAGTATAAGTATAAAACCATGTGCTATATACATGTTGTTATAATGTAGCCAGGATTGTTCCAATGATTGACATAAATGCTAGTATAAGGTATAAAACCATGTGCTATAACATGTTGTTATAATGTAGCCAGGATTGTTCCAATGATTGACATAAATGCTAGTATAAGGTATAAAACCATGTGCTATATACATGTTGTTATAATGTAGCCAGGATTGTTCCAATGATAAACTAATGCTAGTATAAAGTATAAAACCCATGTGCTGTATACATTTTGTTATAATGTAGGGAAGATTGTTCCAGTGATTAACTGACACAAATGCTTGTATAAGCTACAAAACCCATGTGCTATATACATTTTGTTATAATGTAGGGAAGATTGTTCCAATGACAAACACACTAATGCTAATATAAGCTACAAAACCCATGTGCTATATACATGTTGTTATAATGTAGGGAAGATTGTTCCAATGACAAACACACTAATGCTAATATAAGGTACAAAAGACGTGCTGTATACATGTTATAATGTAGCCAAGATTGTTCCAATGATAAACACACTAATGCTAGTATAAGGTACAAAAGACATGTGCTATATACATGATATAATGTAGGGAAGATTGTTCCAATGATAAACACACTGATGCTAGTATAAGGTACAAAAGACATGTGCTGTATACATGTTATAATGTAGCCAAGATTGTTCCAGTGACACACTAATGCTAGTATAAGGTACAAAAGACATGTGCTGTATACATTTATAATGTAGCCAAGATTGTTCCAATGACACACTAATGCTAGTATAAGGTACAAAAGACATGTGCTGTATACATTTATAATGTAGCCAAGATTGTTCCAGTGATTATGACATAAATGCTAGTGTAAGGTACAAAACCCATAATGTAGCGAAGATTGTTCCAGTGATAAACTGACACAAATGCTTGTATAAGGTACAGAACCCATGTGCTGTATACATGTTGTTATAATGTAGCCAAGATTGTTCCAATGATTATCTGACATAAATGCTAGTGTAAGGTACAAAACCCATAATGTAGCGAAGATTGTTCCAGTGATAAACTGACACAAAATTAATACTGGTATAAGACATAAAACTTATAGGCTAAATATACATGTTATTTCAATGTAGTGAAGATTTTTGCAATGATAAACTTGACACAAACGCTAGTATAAGATACAAAACCCATGTGCTTTATATACATGCTGTTACAATGTAGTCGGAGACTTGTTCCAATAACAAACTGACACAAAATCAATACTAATGTAAGATACAAATCTCATGTGCCATATACGTGTCATTACAATGCAGAGATGATTGTTCCAGTTATAAACTGACACTAACGCTAGTATAAGATAAAAACCCCATGTGCTATATACATTGTTATAAACTGACACAAACGCTAGTATAAGAAAAAAACCCATGTGCTATATACATTGTTATAAACTGACACAAACGCTAGTATAAGATAAAAACCCCATGTGCTATATACATTGTTATAAACTGACACTAACGCTAGTATAAGATGAAAAACCCATGTGCTATATACATTGTTATAAACTGACACTAACGCTAGTATAAGATAAAAACCATGTGCTGTATACATTGTTATAAACTGACAGTAAGGCTAGTACAAGATAAAAAACCCATGTGTTATATACATTGTTATAAACTGACACTAACGCTAGTATAAGATAAAAACCCATGTGCTATATACATTGTTATAAACTGACAGTAATGCTAGTATAAGATACAAAACCCATGTGTTATATACATTGTTATAAACTGACACTAACGCTAGTATAAGATAAAAACCCATGTGCTATATACATTGTTATAAACTGACACTAATGCTAGTATAAGATAAAAACCCATATGCTGTATACATGTTGTTATATGTAATGAAGATTATTCCAGCGATAAACTGACACAAACAATAAATAAGGTACAAAACCCATATGCTGTATACATATTGTTATAATGTAGTGAAGATTGTTCCAGCGATAAACTGACACAAACACTGAATAAGATACAAAACCCATAGGCTATATATATATATATATATGTCGTTATAATGTATTGAAGATTGTTCCAGCGATAAACTGACACAAACACTGAATAAGATACAAAACCCATAGGCTATATATATATATATATATATGTCGTTATAATGTAGGGAAGATTGTTCCAGCGATAAACTGACACAAACACTGAATAAGATACAAAACCCATAGGCTATATATATATATATGTATGTCGTTATAATGTAGGGAAGATTGTTCCAGCGATAAACTGACACAAACACTGAATAAGATACAAAAACCCATAGGCATATATATATATATATATGTATGTCGTTATAATGTAGGGAAGATTGTTCCAGCGATAAACTGACACAAACACTGAATAAGATACAAAACCCATAGGCTATATATATATATATGTATGTCGTTATAATGTAGGGAAGATTGTTCCAGCGATAAACTGACACAAACACTGAATAAGATACAAAACCCATAGGCTATATATATATATATATATATATATATGTCGTTATAATGTAGGGAAGATTGTTCCAGCGATAAACTGACACAAACACTAAATAAGATACAAAACCCATAGGCTATATATATATATATGTATGTCGTTATAATGTAGGGAAGATTGTTCCAGCGATAAACTGACACAAACACTGAATAAGATACAAAACCCATAGGCTATATACATGTATATATATATATATATGTCGTTATAATGTAGGGAAGATTGTTCCAGCGATAAACTGACACAAACGCTAAATATGATACAAAACCCATAGGCCATATATACAAGTCGTTATAATGTAGTGAAGATTGTTCCAACGATAAACTGACACAAACACTAAATAAGATACAAAACCCATAGGCTATATAAATAAAAAAACATGTTATAAAGTAGCCAATGACAATGATAAACTGACACAAACACTAGAATACTAGAATAAAAGCCATAGGCGATATATACATGTACATGTTATTACAATGTAGTTGAGACATTACAGTGACAGATTGATACAAATGCTAATTACAAAGCACCAAACCAGTGTGATGGAGGCAAGATTGTTCCAGTGGCAGACTGACACAAAATAAATACATTATTCAGTTGTGGCACAATTAAAATGTAACCAGCCATCTAAGAAATGTGATAAAGCACCAAGCAGGTGTGCACCACACACAGAACCATGGCCACAAGTTGAAGTGATGTGTTGTTATAATAATAATAATAATTACAATATTTATATAGCGCAAAATCTTGATAAAATCAATTCTAAGCGCTGTTGTGCTGTGCAGGGGTGTCATGCCATTCAACCAGCGAAAGAAGCTTCTGGAGAAGTCTCGATCCCGCAAGAAAAAGACCAAAGAATCCACGGTTACGATTAATTCAGAGATTGTGGCTGGTTCCACGGTCAGTGTTTTCCTTTTGTCTTTTTTTCTCCCCCTTCCCCAGAAAAAGACCAAAGAATCCACAATGACAATAAGTTCAGAGATTGTGGCTGGTTTTACAGTCAGTGTTTTCCTTTTGTCTTTTCTTTCTCCCCCATCCCCCAGAAAGAGAACTAAGAATCCACTGTGACGATTAATTCAGAAATTGTGGCCGGTTCCATGGTCAGTGTTTCCTTTCCTCTTTTCTTTTTTCTTTTTTTCCCTCTGCCCCATTGACAAAGACTTCTTTGATTTGTACTGACGCGACTTTTTTGTGTGTTTTTGTGAGACGGGATGTCGTTCAGAGATAAGCATTTGTGTTTCATGTTTTGTCAGAATGTAGGTGTTGTGATGATAATGGCTGTATTGAGAGACTGTGTCTTTGGAGCTCTCTGTCTTTTGTCTCTTCCTCTCCCTCTCATTCTGTATTGTCTGTCAGTCATACCTGTATATTGCGTCTGTCAACCATTTCCTCCTGATGCCAGGGGCTCTTTCAGTATAAATAGTATCCTCACCTTCTGGAAATTTTGTGCTAGAAATTTCCTCTTTTCGGTCATTATCTATTTCTTTCTTCCTCCTTTGCTTTCTTTCATTTCTTCCTATCATTTTCTGCCTCGCTGGTCCATTAACCTGTATGTGTTCAATAAAGTCTGTCTCTTAAGGTTGATAATTGGGTACATGTACTAAGTGAATTTTTGGATCAAGGGAAAATGAGATATACAGAAGCCATTTTAGGTAAATTAGGCCCGTGTTTATTTATATTTTGTGTCCTTAGTTTAAAATTGTATTCGAAAATTAGGCCCGTGTTTATTTATATTTTGTGTCCTTAGTTTAAAATTGTATTCAGATATGTTTTTAAAACCCCCTGTGCCATAATTTGGACAGAGTAGTCAGTGCCAGGGGTATCTCCTTAGATTAAGTATATGAATGTATTATGTGTATTTGGTTTTCTTTTTCAATTTTTTTCCCCTGTTGAAGTATTGTGTATGTTTAAACAGATAAGACAATAACCGTAACAATAACAATAACCATAACCGTATCTTTTTACAGCTGGCTGGCTGTCGTATCTATCAACTACACCTTTTTACAGATACATCAACCAGTTTTGGGACAAGCATTTGTATGAATATTTATGTTGCAATTTTCCGGTTTCTCAGTGTGAGTGTTATTTCTCCAGGTGTGTTTACGCAGTACCCCACTGTACAGCGCGGGTGCCATGGCCTTCACCTACGTGCACGGTGTACCCAAAGTGGGATACTTGGCAGATTCCGCCTGGCTACTGAGTGATAGTTGCACATTCCGGATCAAGGGGCCAAACAGGTACGTTCACAATGATTGTGTCAGTGTGTGTGAAGGTGTTAGGGATTGTTTTAAGCTTTTGCTCCCTTATCTCATCCATCAGCTTCATTCTTTTAACCCTTTGACACCCTCACCATATCCAACAGCCTCCTGCAAGCTGGTGGATAGGATGAGGGAATGAAAGGGTTAGAATTAAGCATTAAGCTTTTGTTCTTGTGAAATGTGGTCTGTTTACACACACACACACACACACACACACACACACACACACACACACACACACACACACACACACACACACACACACCACACACACACACACACACACACACACCTACACACACACCACACACACACACACACACACACACACACACACACACACACACACACACACAGACACACACACAGACAGACACAGACGCACGCACGCACGCACGCACACACACACACACACACACACACACACACACATCCACACATCCTCCCTCTGTCTCTAAGAGATACACACCTACACACACACCTACCTACACACACACCTACACACACACACCTACACACACCTACACACACACACCTACACACACCATACACACACACACACACACACACACACACACACACACACTGTCTAATATCACTCATAGTGAAAAGATGTTAAATCAAAGAACGAACGAACACACACACACACACACACACACACACACACACCAACACACACACACACACACACACACACACACACACACACACACACACACACACACAGAGGATGCTGAGCTAGGGTACACTCAAGCCTGTTTGGCAAATGACCCACTGAACTGTTATGCCTGTGGAAACAAAAAGCTGTAACTGTTAGAGAGAGAAGGGCTAGGAAACAGTGGTAACTGGAGAGTAATAGTGAAAGAAAAACAGCTGAAGTAGAGAGAGGGTAATTTTAGGTTGAACACAGAAAAACATTGTGTGTGTGTGTGTGTGTGAGAGAGAGGGAGGGAGGGAGGGAGGGAGGGAGGGAGGGAGGGAGAGGGAGAGAGGAGAGGGAGAGAGAGAGAGAGAGAGAGAGAGAGAGAGAGGAGGTGTGCGAAGATACGCAGGTGATCCAGTAGTTAAAAGCAATAGAACTGAAATGTTGTCTTCTTAGCCCAGTAATGGGTCCCTTTGTAGGTGTTTGTGTCTGTGCATTCATGCATATTCTCGTGTGTGTGTGTGTGTGTGTGTGTGTTGTGTGTGTGTGTGTGTGTGTGTGTGTGTGTGTGTGTGTGTGTGTGCATTTTTGCGTGCGTGTGTGTGTGGGGTGTGTGTGTATGTGGTTTGTGGTATGTTGTGGTGGTGTATATAGGTACGTGCGTGTTGGGGCGCAGATGTCTTCTTGTACAATACACGCACGATACTGCTTTGTTTTCTTCTTGTATGTCGGTTCATATCATGCTTATGTGATTAATTTTCGATACATAACAATTTCTGTGAACTACAGAGTGCTTGGGAATTTGTTTCCCAGGATTGTTAATGTGATGGTGATGATGATGATGATTAATCAAATTCCTTTTAAATAAACATACTTAAGATATCTTACAACTGATACCCACCCGCTTACCCTGCTTGCCTCTGCATATTGGTTGGCAGCAGATTTTGCTGTTTTAACAGTCTTACAGAGAAGAGGATAGCTATCCAGACGTGAACCACACAGTGGACTATAGTGGCACCTGGCAGTAGTCGTCTTTTCACAACCACCTTGTCTAATATTTTGCAGTTAGTATGGTGTCTTGTAGTCACTGAGCTTATGCACTTGTAAGATATGGTTTATTGAAAGAGGATTTGAATTTAATATTCGATCATGTTTATGATGATGACGATGATGATTGTGGCGTGTGTTCTCCTTGCAGTGAGACCAAGAGCGAGACCAAGACAGAGAGCAAACTTAGCAGCGAAACTAAAACTGACATGCCCCCTCCCTCGCCCGCCTCGTCCGTTTGCAGTGACCACAGCAGTGCCTCTCTGCCCGCCTCACTGAGTGAGTTCTCTGCCCTGTTTCTCTCTCCAGCTGATGGGTTTATGTACAGGCTTAAGACTTGTGCCTTGATCACCATACACATGGCACCTGTGACGTTAGTGTATATGGAATTTGTCTTTTATATATATAGCTGAAGTAGAGAGATGATAGTTTTAGGTTGAGCACAGAAAGAAAGACTGTAAGAGAGAAAGAATATGAACTTTCCGCCCCCCACTCTTTGAGTATTAATAGTATTCCCATCTTCTGGAAATTCTGCACTAGAAATTTCCTCTTTTCTGTCACTCTTTGTTTCTGCCTTGTTCCTTTGTTTTCTGTTATTGCTTGTCATTTTCTGCCTTGTTTGTCTGTTCACCTATATGTATTCAGTAAAGCCTTTCATACTTACGATTGATAATTGGGTATTGTATGTTCACCTGTATGTATTCAGTAAAGCCTTTCATACTTACGATTGATAATTGGGTATTGAATGTTCACCTGTATGTATTCAGTAAAGCCTTTCATACTTATGATTGATAATTGGGTATTGTATGTTTACCTGTATGTATTCAGTAAAGCCTTTCATACTTACGATTGATAATTGGGTATTGTATGTTCACCTGTATGTATTCTGTAAAGCCTTTCATACTTAGGATTGATAATTGGGTATTGTATTAACTGCATTTTTGGCTGTAAGGAAATGTGATGTGCAGAAGCAATTTTAGATAATTTAGGTCCAATTTATGTATGTTTCAGTGTCCTTAGTAATGTGTAAATATGTATTGAGGTTTGTTTTTCTAAACCCCCTGGTGAATAATTGGACGGGGTGGTCAACACAAGGGGCATAACCTTAGAATAGGTGGGCGATTACATTGATATATGTACTTAATTTTCTCCAATCCCCCCCC
>JAPXFY010000033.1:44558335-44568335 GCA_030674185.1 Monoplex corrugatus
AACACTTGTTCAAATATCAGCAGTGTCAAGTGTGTTGTAGTGAAGTACCTCATTTTCCAACACTTTTTTTCAAATATCAGCAGTGTCAAGTGTGTTGTAGCGAAGTACCTCATTTTCCAACATTTATTCAAATATCAGCAGTGTCAAGTATGTTGTAGCGAAGTACCTCATTTTCCAACATTTTTTCAAATATCAGCAGTGTCAAGTATGTTGTAGTGAAGTACCTCATTTTCCAACACTTTTTCAAAATCAGCAGTGTCAAGTGTGTTGTAGTGAAGTACCTCAGAGTGTGGAAAGTGCATATTCCAGTCTTTCTACGTCATCAGACAAGTTTTCCAGCTTAAAAGAGACACTTTCTGGTAAATCTGTGACAGAAATCAGTAAATCTATGACAGAAATCACTGGTAAATCTGTGACAGAAATCAGTAAGTCTGTGACAGAAATTGTGGTAAGTCTGTGACAGAAATCAGTAAGTCTGTGACAGAAATTGGTGGTAAGTCTGTGACAGAAATCAGTGAGTCTGTGACAGAAATTGGTGGTAAGTCTGTACAGAAATCGTGGTGAGTCTGTGACAGAATGGTTTAAGTCTTGACAAAATCAGTAAGTCTGTGACAGAAACGTGTAATCGTGACAGAAATCAGTAAGTCTGTGACAGAAATGGTGGTAAGTCTGTGACAGAATCATGGTAAATCTGTGACAGAAATCAGTAAGTCTGACAGAATTGGTGGTAAGTCTGTGACAGAAATCAGTAAGTCTGTGACAGAAATCAGTGGTAAATCTGTGACAGAAATCAGTAAGTCTGTGACAGAAATTGGTGGTAAGTCTGTGACAGAAATCAGTGGTAAATTCATCTGTGACAGAAATTGTGGTAAGTCTGTGACAGAAATCGGTGGTAATCTGTACAGAAATCAGTAAGTCTGACAGAAATTGTGTAAGTCGTGACAGAACATAATCGACAATCATGTAAATCTGTGACAGAAATCAGTAAGTTTGACAAATTGTAAGTACAGTGACAGAATTGTGGTAAGTCTGTGACAGAAATCGTGGTAATCTGTGACAAATCATGTAATTGTGACAAAGTCGTGGAAAATATGTGACAGAAATCAGTGGTAAATCTGTGACAGAAATCTAGTGGTAAATCTGTGACAGAAATCATGGTAATCTGTGACAGAAATCGGTGGTAAATCTGTGACAGAAGTCAGTGGTAAATTGTGACAAAATCAGTGGTAAATTTGTGACAGAAATCAGTGGTAAATTTGTGACGGAAATTTGTAACAGAAATCGGTGAAAATTGTGACAAAAAAATCAGTGGTAAATCTGTGACAGAAATCAGTGGTAAAGACAAATCAGTGGTAAATCTGTGACAGAAATCAGTAGTAAATTTGTGACAGAAATCAGTGGTAAATTTGTGACAGAAATCAGTGGTAAATTTGTGACAAAAGTCAGTGGTAAATTTGTGACAGAAATCAGTGGTAAATTTGTGACGGTAAATTTGTGACAGAAATCGGTGGAAAATTTGTGACAAAAAATCAGGTAACTGTAAAAATCGTGAATCGGACAGAAATTGGTGGTAAATTTGTGACAGAAGTCAGTGGTAAATTTGTGACAGAAATCAGTGGTAAATCTGTGACAGAAATCAGTGGTAAAGTTGTGACAGAAGTCAGTGCTAAATCTGTGACAGAAATCAGTGGTAAATTTGTGACGGTAAATTTGTAACAGAAATCGGTGGAAAATTTGTGACAAAAAATCAGTGGTAAATCTGTGACAGAAATCGGTGGTAAATCTGTGACAGAAATTGGTGGTAAATTTTGTGACAGAAGTCAGTGAAAATTTGTGACAGAAAATCAGTGGTAAATCTGTGACAGAAATCAGTGGTAAAGTTGTGACAGACGATCAGTGGTAAATCTGTGACAGAAATCAGTGGAAAATTTACATCTGTAATCTGACAGAAATCGGTGGTCAATTTGTGACAAAAGTCTGGTGAAATCTGTGACAGAAATCAGTGGTAAATTTGTGACAGAATATGGTGGTAAATTTGTGACAGAAATCAGTGGTAAATCTGTGACAGAAATCAGTGGTAAATCTGTGACGAATCAGTAAATCAGTGAGTAAATAGTTAGTGTGACAGAAGTCTGGTAAATCTGTGACAGAAATCAGTGGTAAATCTGTGACAGAAATCAGTGGTAAATTTGTGACAGAAATCAGTGGTAAATTTGTGACAGAAATTGGTGGTAAATCTGTGACCACTGGTAAATCTGTGACAGAAATCAGTGGTAAATCTGTGGCAGAAATCGGTGGTAAACTTGTGACAGAAATCAGTGGTAAATCTGTGACAGAAATCAGTGGTAAATCTGTGACAGAAATCAGTGGTCAATTTGTGACAAAAGTCAGTGGTAAATTTGTGACAAAAGTCAGTGGTAAATTTGTGACAGAAATCAGTGGTAAATCTAAAGTCAGTGGTAAACTTGTGACAGAAATCGGTGGTAAATCTGTGACAGAAATCGTGGTAAATCTGTGACAGAAATGGAATCGTGACATGGTAAATCTGTGACAGAGGAAATTGTGGTCGGTAATCTGTGACAGAAATCAGGGTAAACTTGACAGAATCGTGTAATCTGACAGAAATCAGTGGTAATTGTGACAAAGTATTGTGACAGAAATCAGTGGTACAATTTGTGACAAAAGTCAGTGGTAAATTTGTGACAAAAGTCAGTGGTAAATTTGTGCAATCGGTATTTGTGACAGAAATCAGTGGTAAATCTAAAGTCAGTGGTAAACTTGTGACAGAAATCGGTGGTAAATCTGTGACAGAAATCGGTGGTAAATCTGTGACAGAAATCGGTGGTCAATTTGTGACAGAAATCGGTAGTCAATTTGTGACAGAAGTCGGTGGTCAATTTGTGACAGAAATCAATGGTAAATTTGTGACAGAAATCAGTAGTAAATTTGTGACAGAAGTCAGTGGTAAATTTGTGACAGAAATCAGCTGGTAAATTTGTACAAACATGTAATTGTGACAGAAATCAGTGGTAAATTTGTGACAGAAATCAGTGGTAAATTTGTGACAGAAATCAGTGGTAAATTGTGACAGAAATCAGTGGTAAATTTGTGACAGAAATCAGTGATTAATTTGTGACAAAAGTCAGTGGTAAATTTGTGACAGAAATCAGTGTAATTGTGACAGAAAATGGTAAATCTGTGACAGAAATCGTGGTAAATTGTGACAGAAATCGTGGTAAATTTGTGACAAAATCAGTGGTAAATTCTGTGACAAAATCGGTGGTAAATCTGTGACAGAAATCGGTGGTAAATTTGTGACAGAAAGTCAGTGGTAAATTTGTGACGGTAATTTGTGACAGAAATCAGTGAAATTGTGACAAATAAAGTTGTGAAATCTGTGACAAATCGTGGTAAATCTGTGACAGAAATCAGTGGTAAATTTGTGAGAATCAGTGGTAAATTTGACAGAAATCGGTGGTAATTGTGACAGAGTCGTGGTAAATTGTGACAGAAATCAAGTGGTAAATTGTGACAGAATCGTGGTAATTTGTGACAAAAGTCAATGGTAAATTTGTGACAGAAATCAGTGGTAAACTTGTGACAGAAATCAGTAGTAAATCTGTGACAGAAATCAGTGGTTAATTTGTGACAAAAGTCAGTGGTAAATTTGTGACAGAAATCAGTGGTAAATTTGTGTACGGTAAATTTGTGACAGAAATCAGTGGAAAATTTGTGACAAAAAATCAGTGGTAAATCTGTGACAGAAATCGGTGGTAAATCTGTGACAGAAATTGGTGGTAAATTTGTGACAGAAGTCAGTGATAAATTTGTGACAGAAATCATGTGGTAAATCTGTGACAGAAATCAGTGGTAAAGTTGTGACAGACGTCAGTGGTAAATCTGTGACAGAAATCAGTGGTAAATCTGTGACAGAAATCGGTGGTCAATTTGTGACAAAAGTTGGTGAATCTGTGACAGAAATCAGTGGTAAATCTGTGACAGAAATCAGTGGTAAATCTGTGTCAGAAATCAGTGGTAAATTTGTGACAGAAGTCAGTGGTAAAGTTGTGACAGAAGTCTGGTAAATCTGTGACAGAAATCAGTGATAAATCTGTGACAGAAATCAGTGGTAAATTTGTGACAGAAAGTGGTAAATCTGTGACAGAAATTGGTGGTAAATCTGTGACCACTGGTAAATCTGTGACAGAAATCAGTGGTAAATCTGTGACAGAAATCAGTGGTAAATCTGTGACAGAAATCGGTGGTAAATCTGTGGCAGAAATCGGTGGTAAATCTGTGACAGAAATCGGTGGTGAATCTGTGACAGAAATCAGTGGTTAATCTGTGACAGAAATCAGTGGTAAATCTGTGACAAAAGCATCCAGCCAGATGCCATGTGTCGCCGGTTGTGTCTGCGTAGTGCAGACTGAAACATGATGAGACGGAGGATTTTTCACTGCTGCCAAGGCGGCAGTTTAGCCTCATACACTGCCATAACCAATGCACAATGGCGTGTGATTGCTTTTTAAAAAAATTTTTTTTTTTAGCAGCATCATACATCCTTCCATAGCCAACTAACGCAGAGTGGCGCATAATTGCTCTGTATTTGGCTGCAACCTACCCAGATTTCACATGGAATTCGGTCATCAGATTTCTGCTGGTGGTGCTCCACCTCACCTGATGGCCCAGATCATGTGAGAACGAGAATGCCTTTTTTGTTTTTTGTTTTTGTTTTGTTTTGTGTTTTTTTGTTTTTTGTTTGTTTGTTTATACTTCATGATAACTCAGCAAGCAGACATGACTCCTCAGCTCTCCTTTTAATTTGCGATCTGGATCTCCTCTGGCTTCCAAGCTCAACGCCTTGGCTGGTTTCACAGGTTGGTTCTAATGATGACAGAGACATTGACTGTTATGAAAGCGGCATTGAAAGTGTGGAAGGTGAAGATATTGTGGCTGATATGCTGGGAGCCCACATATTTGAATGGTGAAGATGTGGAAGGAAATAAACTGGGGGCGAATGACACTGACAGTTGTGGTTTTGGTGTTTGGACAGTAATGTCACTGTTTGTGCTGTACCTAAATTCCACACTTTGCAGGCTGGTTGGTTCTTGTGATAGAACTATGATCTCATATCTTGAATTCAGCCCCAGCCTGCAACATTGAACACTGGCCTGTTGGCTGCCCATCTTAACTCTCTCGCTACGAACGTTGGGATTTCCCGATCATGTGTCAACAACGCTTGTGTACGAGCGTCTGAGAAATCCAATTTGGGTTTTGAAAATTCACGGGGCTTTCAGTATTTCCGTTCAACGAAACTATTGGCCAGAAATAGATTTTTCTGTTATTCTTGGCCTCGTTTCAGACCGTTAGG
Source organism: Monoplex corrugatus (assembly GCA_030674185.1). Lineage (NCBI taxonomy): Eukaryota > Metazoa > Mollusca > Gastropoda > Littorinimorpha > Ranellidae > Monoplex > Monoplex corrugatus. Next base: position 44,563,707 of record JAPXFY010000033.1, read on the forward strand.
TCACTGTACTCTGCAGTTTGTATGCAGACAGTGCAAAGTGTGTATGGTTGCATTTTCTGACGTTTCCTGAAGCATTGTCGGGTAGTCACCAGCGTAACAAGTGTGATGATTGTGGCTTTCCCTGTGACAAAATGACTTGTACTGGATTTGCTATGTCATGGACCTGTATATCACATCCTATCATCATCATGGCTGTGTCTTCATCTGTGGCTTTCCCTCTGACAAAGTGAATTGTATTGGGCTTGTTTCATTATAGATCTGTGGCTTTCCTTGTGACAAAATGACTTATACTGGACTTGCTTCATTGGGCATGTATCAGATCCTATCATCATGGCTGTCTCTTCATCATCACAGTCAAAGGTTGGTTTGTACTGTCCATACATATTTAGAACAAGCGTGACTGCCTGCGTTCAAGCAAACAGGAACCAGAAAAAATAGGAAAAAAGAATAAGAACGCATAGTTAATACAAGACAAGACAAGACCGGTGCAAATTTTTGGCCAACTGACCACTAGCTCAGAAGAAGAAAAAGAAAATTTTTACAATGACCTCCAAACTATCAGAGACAAAATCCCCAAAAAGGAAATATGCATTGTGATGGGTGACTTCAACGCTAAAGTTGGAAAGAGTGGTAATTTGGACACAGAAATGTGGAATTGTGACAGAATGTGGTTATTTGGTGAACAAAGATCAGTAGGTAATTGGCGTCTGTTTTGTGAGAGAAATCAGTGTGAAATCTTACACAAATATATTTTTGCACAAAGTCAGTGGATAAATGTTTCAGAAATCGTGGGTAAATTGTTAGTAAATTGTACAGATCCTGGAAATATGTACAACAAAAATCAGTGGTAAACTGTGACAATCGTGTAAATCTGTGACAGAAAATTAGATGAAAATTTGTGAAGAAGTCAGTAAATACAGAATCGTGGTAAAGTTGTACAGAGTCAGAAATCTTGACAGAAACAGTGAACTGGACTAGAATTGGTTAATTTAGTACAAAAGTAATGGAAATTTTACAAGTAACTTGAAGTTTGGTGACAGAAATCATAAACCTGATGACAGAATCAGAGTAAACTGTACAGAAAACAGTGACAAATTTGATGACAAAACTAGGAAAAGAAAAGAAACAGGGTAAATTGTGAGCCGTAATTAGTCAGGAAAGTGAAGATTGTGACAAAAAAAGTCAAGTGGTAAATCGTGAAGAGTCGGTGGTAAAATCTCACATGAAAAGGGGAAATTTAAAGAAGTCAGGGATAAATTGGTGACAGAATCTGGTAAAATCTGTGACAAATCGTAGTAAAGGAAAGTCAGGGTAAATCTTGCAGAAACTTAAATTAAAAAAGGGTGGTAAAAAAAAAGTTTCATGGACAGAAATCATGTAATCGTGACAGAAACAGTGGTAAATCTGGTGAACAGTGTAATTTTGGATAGAGTGGGTAAAGTTGGACATATCTTGGTAAACCCTGTGGCCATGAAACATATAATTAGTGACAGAAATTGGTAAATTTGTGACAGAAAGTGGAACCTCTGTGACAGAAATTTGAATCTTGCCATTAAATCTGTGACAGAAATCAGTGGTTCTTGGCAAAATCGAGAGGTATTGTTGAAGAATCAGTGGTGATGGTGACAAAATAGTGTTATATGTGACAGAAATGTGGAAACTGTGTCAAAGCATCCTACCAGATGCCATGTGTCGCCGTGGTTTAGTCAATGAACATATGAGACGGGGAAATTTCATGCTGCAAGCAGTTTAGCTCATACATTTGCCATACAATGTCATGCTGTAAATATGCTTTTTAAAAATTTTTTTCGTTATTCAGTCGAGCAATAGCATCACTTCCAAGCAATAACGAGAACAGTGGAACAATAGATATGCTGTATTGGTAACTACCAGATATTGCATAAATGAAGATTTCACAGCGAGTGCTCATCACCGATCATTCATGTGAGAACAGCAATGCCTTTTTTGGTTGATTGTTTTTTTTGTTTGGTTTTTAGATTGGTTTCCTATTGTTTGATTTATACATGATAAATAGCAACAACAAGGGATCATCAAATCTCCTTTTATTTATTATCTCCTAGGTTTAAGGCAACGGCTCTTCCTGTTTCCACAGTTGGTTCAATATGACATGAACATTGACTGTTATGAGAAGCGGCATTGAAAGTGGAGTAAATATTGTGGTGAATGTCATGGAGCCCACATATTGAATGTGAAGATTGGCAGGAAATAAACAGGGTCGGAATGACACTGACAGTGTAGTTCGGGTTTGGAAAAGCAGTGGCTGTACTTAAATTCCACAACTTTAGCTGGTTGGCTGCTATAAACTATGACTCATATCTTGAATCAAGCCCCTAGCTGCAGACATTAAACATTCTGTTGGTAGCACACTTGAACATCGCTACGAAAAGATGTGGATTTGATCATGTGTCAAAACACTGTTACGAGGTCATGGAACCAATTGGGTTTTGGAAAGATCACGGCTTTCAGTACCTTAACGAAACTATTAAAATAGTTTGTTCTGTTATTCTTGGCCTGTTCGATGGCACTGTATTGCATTGATGCAGACAGTGCAAAGTGGTAGGATGCATTTGGTTTCCGAAGATTGTCTGGAGTCAGCATGGAACAGGGATATGTGGCTTCAATGTGACAACTGAATGATTGTTGGATTGCATGCATGGACCTGTACTATACAATCCAGACATATATGTGGTTCGTCATCTGTGTTCCCTGTGACAACAGGAATTGATGGCTATGTTTCATTATAGTGTGGCTTTTGTGAAAAAGACGTCAACTACTGCTTCATTTGTATAGATCCTATAAATCATCTGTGTCTAGTAACTCAAAGGTGGTTGTATGACATTACTTTAGAACGAAGCAGTGCTGCCGCGTTCAGAAAGGACATCAGTAGGAGCAAAACGCATAGTTAACAGACGACAAGACCGGTGAGAATGGGTAAACCACTGTTAAGAGTAAGATCACAAACATCAGATACAAAAAATTAGGAGAGAGAGGTTGAAACTTCCCTGCTGCTCTGTCCAGTATGAGAGTGTGACACTGGACGGAGCAGCAGGGAAGTTTCAATCTTTCTCTCCTAATTTGTCATACTGGACGGAGCAGCAGGGAAGTTTCAGTCTTTCTCTCCAATTTCTCACACTGGATAGAGCAGCGGGGAAGTTTCAGTCTTGCTGTCCTAATTTTTGTATCTGGTGTGTGTTTGTGATCTTACGCTTGACAAATGGCCGAAAATTTGTGCCCGTCTTGTCTTGTATAAAATATGCGTTCTTATTCTTTTTTCATGTTATTCTGGTTCCTGTCCATACATATGTTTACTTCATCACTGACCTGTACAGAACTCTGCCTGCTTTTTGTTGCTGTTGTTGACTTCTGTGTTTGTAGGTTTGCGTCTGCCTTTGTAAACTTCCCAATACATGCGCTTTAGTATATTACTTGCTCATGTTTTGCGTCTGCCTTTGTAAACTTCCCAATACATGCGCTTTAGTATATTACTTGCTCATATTTTGTGTCTGCCTTTGTAAACTTCCCAATACATGCGCTTTAGTATATTACTTGTTCGTGTTTCTTGTCTGCCTTTGTAAACTTTCTTATATATGCGGTGTAGTATATTACTTGTTCGTGTTTCTTGTCTGCCTTTGTAAACTTTCTTATATATGCGGTGTAGTATATTACTTGTTCATGTGCTGTCTCAGTGTTGTCATACATGCACATGGAAATAAGTTGAAAACAGCAAAGATGTGCTAATGGACAGTATTTTGAACGAACTGAGTCCAACAACTGCTGGCTGAAATTAACAAAAGATGAAATACTGAGGCTATGGAACCCGAAACACCAACCTAATGACATTAGTTTTACAAGGCCAAAAGAAATCTGGACAGGCCACCCACCTCCTGTATGAACAACATCAGCAATGTGAAGGTCTACAATGTAGCACAGAAAAGTCAAAAAGTCTGCTGTGGTGGCTACCATCAAACTTGATGACAGGGGATACATGCACACTGTTCTCATCAATGGCACTTACTCGCAACCTGCATACCTGACCTGTGGTGTTCCACAAGGATCTGTCCTTGGCCCTGTTCCTATCACTCTTTACACCTCCCCCCTGTCCACCATCATCAACTCCCACTCTATAAAACACCACTTCTATGCTGATGACACCCAACTTCAAGACAGTGACTCACCTGACAATATACAGCGCCTCCTGACTCGCACCACTGAGTGTTACTCGGACATTAAAAATTGGATGACATACAACAAACTTCAGTTAAATGATGACAAGACAGAAGCTATCCTCATTGGCACCTGTCAGAAACTTTCTCAGCTGCCTCCTCTTTCTCTCCCATTATGTAACACATCAGTCCCAATTTCTGATTCAGCTAAAAATCTTGGTGTCTGCATTGTCTCTACCGTCTCCATGAACAACTTTGTTTCTCAAACTGCCAGATCTTGCTACTATCACCTCCATCGTATAAGCCTGATCAGGAAGTATCTCTCTGTGGAAACAACTGCAAAACTCGTTCTCTCCTTCATAATGTCTCGCATTGACTATTGCGATTCACTCCTGTCCGGTCTTCCTGCCTCCACGACTCACATCCTACGGCGCATTCAAAACAA
>JAPXFY010000033.1:44573335-44670835 GCA_030674185.1 Monoplex corrugatus
CAAATGCAGAAAGGAGCTAGCTAACTTTTCGACTTGTTTCGCTATGACACGTTAATACATTCGTTGTGACAAATAGGCAAATGCAGAAAGGAGCTAGCTAACTTTTCGACTTGTTTCGCTATGACACGTTAATACATTCGTTGTGACAAATAGGCAAATGCAGAAAGGAGCTAGCTAACTTTTCGACTTGTTTCGCTATGACACGTTAATACATTCGTTGTGACAAATAGGCAAATGCAGAAAGGAGCTAGCTAACTTTTCGACTTGTTTCGCTATGACACGTTAATACATTCGTTGTGACAAATAGGCAAATGCAGAAAGGAGCTAGCTAACTTTTCGACTTGTTTCGCTATGACACGTTAATACATTCGTTGTGACAAATAGGCAAATGCAGCAAGGAGCTAGCTAACTTTTCGACTTGTTTCGCTATGACACGTTAATACATTCGTTGTGACAAATAGGCAAATGCCATTGATGACGTGTCATTCCCTCATTGCCAGGGAATTCACATGCGCCAGTGACATATCATCTAAGAGCTGATGGTACCTGACCTTATTCAGGGTTGGGGAAGGTAAAGCGATAAGGGAAAGGAGGTTGGCACTGCTGTCACAGTGCTGGCTCAGAGAGAAGTTGAAATTGTTATCATCTCACTCCCCTCTGACCTTGAGGCTGTGGGACAGCCTTGACTATTTTTGTTGGTAAAATTGGAATGAAAAATGAAGCAAAAGAAAAAAAAATCAGATAACAAACTACTTGATAACGAAACAAAACAATCAAGTATTATGACCAGATAACAACCTATTCAGTAACAAAACAAAACAATCCAGTATTGTGACCGGATAATGAACTATTCAGTAACAAAACAATCCAGTATTGTGACCAGAAGTCAGATAATGAACTACTCAGTAACAAAACAATCCAGTATTGTGACCGGATAATGAACTACTCAGTAACAAAACAATCCAGTATTGTGACCAGAAGTCAGATAATGAACTACTCAGTAACAAAACAAAACAATCCAGTATTGTGACCGGATAATGAACTACTCAGTAACAAAACAATCCAGTATTGTGACCAGAAGTCAGATAATGAACTACTCAGTAACAAAACAATCCAGTATTGTGACCAGAAGTCAGATAATGAACTACTCAGTAACAAAACAATCCAGTATTGTGACCAGATAATGAACTACTATGTAACAAGACAAAACAATTCAGGCTTGTGACCAGATAATGAACTACTATGTAACAAGACAAAACAATCCAGTATTGTGACCAGATAATGAACTACTATGTAACAAGACAAAACAATTCAGGCTTGTGACCAGATAATGAACTACTATGTAACAAGACAAAACAATCCAGTATTGTGACCAGATAATGAACTACTATGTAACAAGACAACACAATCCAGTATTGTGACCAGATAATGAACTACTATGTAACAAGACAAAACAATCCAGGCTTGTGACCAGATAATGAACTACTATGTAACAAGACAAAACAATCCAGTATTGTGACCAGATAATGAACTACTATGTAACAAGACAAAACAATCCAGTATTGTGACCAGATAATGAACTACTATGTAACAAGACAAAACAATCCAGTATTGTGACCAGATAATGAACTACTATGTAACAAGACAAAACAATCCAGTATTGTGACCAGATAATGAACTACTATGTAACGAGACAAAACAATTCAGGCTTGTGACCAGATAATGAACTACTATGTAACAAGACAAAACAATCCAGTATTGTGACCAGATAATGAACTACTATGTAACAAGACAAAACAATCCAGGCTTGTGACCAGATAATGAACTACTATGTAACAAGACAAAACAATCCAGTATTGTGACCAGATAATGAACTACTATGTAACAAGACAAAACAATCCAGGCTTGTGACCAGATAATGAACTACTATGTAACAAGACAAAACAATCCAGTATTGTGACCAGATAATGAACTACTATGTAACAAGACAAAACAATCCAGTATTGTGACCAGATAATGAACTATGTAACAAGACAAAACAATCCAGGCTTGTGACCAGATAATGAACTACTATGTAACAAGACAAAACAATCCAGTATTGTGACCAGATAATGAACTACTATGTAACAAGACAAAACAATCCAGTATTGTGACCAGATAATGAACTACTATGTAACAAGACAAAACAATCCAGGCTTGTGACCAGATAATGAACTACTATGTAACAAGACAAAACAATCCAATATTGTGACCAGATAATGAACTACTATGTAACAAGACAAAACAATCCAGGCTTGTGACCAGATAATGAACTGCTCAACAAAACAAAATCCAGGCTTGTGACCAGATAATGAACTGCTCAACAAAACAATCCAGGCTTGTGACCAGATAATGAACTGCTCAACAAGACAAAACAATCCAGGCTTGTGACCAGATAATGAACTGCTCAACAAAACAAAACAATCCAGGCTTGTGACCAGATAATGAACTGCTCAACAAAACAAAACAATCCAGGCTTGTGACCAGACAATGAACTGCTCAACAAAACAAAACAATCCAGGCTTGTGACCAGATAACTATTTATCAACAAAACAAAATAATCCAGTATTATGACCAGGAGTCCTTGCCAGTGCTGCTGTGTGATGGGAACGGCACGGTGTACCCACTGGCGAAAGACTGCAACGATAACATCCGCGACCCCCTGTGGCTTGACCTGCCTCCCCTCTCCTCCATTGGCATGCGTCTCAGTCACCTGACCAGTGTGCCACCCAACCAGAAAAACAAGATGGCTATCATTGCTCTTACCGTTCAGGTGGGTGGTTGTGAGCAGTTGGGTTGTTTGTGTCAGTTTTTTTTTTCTTTTCTTTTTTTTTCTTCATTTATTTAATTTTTTTATTTTTAGTTTTTTGGTCTGGCGAATTAATCATGAAATTTGGGGATTTTTTGTTTTTTTGTGTGCAATAAATGATACAGAATATGTCTACAGCTTGGAAACCTAAGATTCGTTATTACTCATAAACCATTGATATATCTCTCTTATCCCCCACTTCTCGTGTGGGGATGCCGGGGTCTCTTTCAGTATAAATAGTATTCCCACCTTCTGGAAATTCTGTTAGAAATTTTCTCTTTTCTGTCTCTGTTTGTTTCCTTCTCCTTCCTTTGCTTTCTGTCATTTCTTCCTGTCATTGTCAGCCTTGCTGTTCCATTCACCTGTGTGTGTTCGATAAAGTCTTACGTACATTCTTTTAGGATTGATAAGTGGGTACATGTGTTAGTGCATTTTTGGCTCTAGGGATATGAGATATGTGGAAGCAATTTTAGGTAATTAGGCTCGATTTTATATGTTTTAGTGTCCTTAGGTATGTTTAAATTTGTATTCAGGTATGTTTTTTAAATCACAATGTGCAATAAATTGGACGGAATGGTCAACGCCAGGGTCATGTCCTTAGATTATGTGCGCAAATGGATTGATATGTGTACTTAATTTTCTTTTCCTTTTTTTCCTCTTGACGGTTGTGTATGTTGTGAACTGGTTATAGCTCTGATATGGCTCTATGCAGTAGGCTGGGCTTTAAACAACAATAACAACAACAATATCTTATCAGATTAGGTGGTGTGGTTTAGGATGTTTCTGTTACTGTGGTGTGTGTGTGTGTGTGTGTGTGTGTGTGTGTGTGTGTGTGTGTGTGTGTGTGTGAGAGTGAGAGTGTGTGTGTGTGTGTGTGTGTGTGTGTGTGTGAGAGAGAGAGAGAGTGTGTGTGAGAGTGTGAGAGTGTGTGTGTGTGTGTGGTGTGTGTGTGTGTGTGTGTGTGTGTGTGTGTGTGTGTGTGTGTGTGTGTGTGTGTGTGTGTGTGAGAGAGAGAGAAAGTGTGTTGTGTGTGTGTGTGTGTGTGTGTGTGTTGTGTGTGTAAAAGATCAGCAGTGTCATATGTGGGTGTAAGGGTGTGTACACAGATACGTAGGCCCTACGTGTGTGCCTATATGCATGTGCGTAAGTGTGTAGGGTTTATGTGTAGGTGTGCCTGTTTATCTGTGCTTTAACCCTTTGACTCCTGCACCTGTCCACCAGCATCCTGCATTGTTAGCCATGCTGGCAAAGCAAAAACTTAACCTTTTGATTCCCTCACCCTATCCACCAGCTTCCTGCAGGAGGCTGGCTGATAGGGTAAAAGTTTTTGCAGTTGGTAAATAGAATATGGAGTCAAAGGGTTAAACTGGCATGTCAACAAGATTCAGCATCAGACATTCTCTGTGTGGGGGATAAATATGTATTCTGGTTTACAACGGTTGCAGCATCAACGACTTATGCCCTACATCTTGCGCAGTGACGTGGAACGTGTCAAGCAGGTGATCACTTCGATGGAAGAAGAGATGAGTAAGTGCTCTTGCCTTTATCATATCTCTTGTCAGCATCTTTTCTTTCCTCCGTGGTGTAATGCTTAGTGCAACAGACTGCTGACTGGAAAGGTTGTAAGTTTGAATCCCATCAGGCCCATCATTGTGGAATTTTTCGGTTCCAAACTGGCGCCTATCCAGAGTTGAGCGTGCTATGAGCTTATTGAGAAGACTGGGACCTCACATTGTCTCACCCACTTCATGGATGCGTCATTGAGGGTGTTCCTGAAATCTTCTGACCAACACCACAGATGTCTGTATCTCTCAGGCCTTGTTGACGCTAAGACATAGTATGATTGTAAATGTAGAGTACAGCCCTGTCACAGTCTCAATTCTAGATGGAATTCCATAGCATCATGGCTATCATCCTCACTGTCATCATCATCATCGCTTTATAAAAACGTGTTCTAGCTTCTTGGCCATTAAGGTGACACAGAAAGTGGAACTTGCACCAAAAAAAGAAAAAGAAAAAAAAAAGTGAGCATAAAGATGATTTCCCTAAGTGTGATGTTCCACTATAAAAAGTTTTTTGTTTTTTTGTTTTGTTTGTTTCTTCTGCCATTTTCCTGTTTTCATCTTTTTAACCTTTGTGGCGCTGAATTATTTGAGGTAATTTAAGCCCATTTTTACATGTTTCAGTGTTCTTTGTTATGTTTAAATTTGTATTCATGTTTTCAGGCCATCTGGAATGCCTCTGTCTTTCCAGAAGTTATTGAGTTGGACCATTTTTTGCTTTGCCATTCCAATTCATATTTTGATGTCTTTGGAGCAGGTTCCATCATCAGTTTTTACAGAGCCAAGATATTTGAAATCTTTAACATTTTCTAAGGGAGCTTTGTTCATTGTGGTGGTGTCATTATTGTTTTCAGTGTCTTTGCCTTTGATGTGTTGCACTTGTGTTTTCTTGGCGTTCAAGTTTAGACCAGCCTTTTTGCCTACTTAAGCCTTTCACTGCCAAAGTGTAAATGAAAAGATGAATCGCCTGTGCCACAGAGTTTTAAACGTCTTGACTTAAAATTTAAAAAAAATTCATATCTCTTCATCCAGCTCAGAAAACCCCACAACACTGTATATTTTCTTGTTCAATATACTTTACAACACACCAGGAGCAGCAGTACTTTGGTTTTTATGATCGCCAGTGCTAGTTATGTCACTCCGACTCTTACCTGGGTCAAGTCCGACTTCAGATATCAACAACAAAATATCGCCTGCATGCGCCAAATTGTCATCATTTTCACTTTTATTGATATACTGCAAATCAGAATCAGCTCCACAAGTAATGATTTCTGCAACTTGTTTTGCTGCATAAGTTGTTTTTCGGGTCCGATTGACGCTTGGTGTTGAAACGAGCTCGTCCACCATTGTTTGCAGTCGCTGAATAGTAATCAGCTGTAGGGGGTCACCTTTTCAACCGCACTGGCAGAAAAGACCGTAAAACGGCATACATATGTAATTAGCATCTATTTATAGAGGGAATCCTGAAGTTTCTAGTGATATCTCACACATCACTGAAAGTGTTGGGGTTTTCTGGCTAAAAATAGGGAAAGGTCGCCGACCAAATATTCGGTTGGTGGCACTGGAGGTGTATGATTCTTTCGACCGAATATTCGGTTGGATGCAGTGAACAGGTTAAAGAGAAATAACAGTAATAAAAGTTTGGCTGAGAGATTTCAGGGTGTGCAGGTGTGGATGGAGATATTGATGGTTAGTGGTTGATGTTGCAGTGATGACTGGCAGTAACAGTAGCAGTAGTAGTAGCAGCAGCAGCAGCAAGCTGGTAGGTGATGTTGTGAAGGAGCACTGCGATGGTAATCGTAACATTCTGCACATGGCAGTCAACGCGTGTATCCCAACATCCAACAAGGATCATGACCCTGGTATGTACTGTGTCTTCTCTCTGTGTGTGTGTGTGTGTGTGTGTGTGTGTGTGTGTGTGTGTGTGTGTGTGTGTGTGTGTGTGTGTGTGTGTGTGTGTGTGTATACATTAGAAGACAGTGCATCCAGTCATTTTCTATTCAAATCTGACAGCATGTATTGATTATTTTGCTCAGTTCAGAGGATCACAAAGGAGCCCAGAGTTGTGACAGATAGCATCAGATCATCAGATTGCACTGTTTTACATTTATCTTCTGAAAAATTACCAGAGGAGTCAGACAGGGTTGTGTTTTGTCACCAGATTTGTTTTCACTATATAGTGAAAACATCATGAGAAACCTAGAAGAAGACCCTGCATTAAAGATTGGAGGGAAAATGATAACATTCGGTACGCAGATGACGCCGTGCTAATTGCAGAAAATGAAAGGGACCTACAAAACCTTGTGAATATACTAGAAATAGAAAGCAAAGGTAAGGGGTTGGAACTAAACAGCTGGAAGACTGAAATCATGGTGATCAGTAAAAAACATGAAATCCCCTCATGCAAAATAACAGCAAATGGCACAACCTTGACACAGGTTAATACCTGGGAACGGTCATTTCATCAGACGGCAGATGCACATCGGAAATAGCTGGCAGAATCAGCCAAGCCAAAACAGCATTCAAGAAGATGACAAGCATTCTTACCAACAAATGCCTATCAATTAACATCAGAAAGAGAGTCCTTGAATGTTATATAGAACCAATACTGTTGTACGGAAGCGAGGCGTGGACAGTCAGCAAGCAAAGCCAGAGCAGGATCAAAGCAGCCGACATGTGGTTTCTCAGAAGAATGTTGAGAGTTCCATGGACGGCAAAGAGAACGAACGAGACAGTCTTGATGGAGGCAGACACAAGTAGATCACTCATAAGGAAGATTAGGAAAAGACAGGCAACATTTATAGGCCATTTTATGAGGAAGGGGGATTTGGAGCACCAGGTCACAATGGAAAGCTGAGGGAAAGAGAGCACCAGGTAGACCCAGGGAGAGAATGCTGGATGGACTTGCAGAGTGGCTGGGGATGGGGAGGGTGGGGGAGATGCTGGGGCAACGAGAGATAGAGATGGTTGGAAGTCCATGGTCGCCAACGCCATGCGGCAGGGATCTGATGATGATGATGATGATGATGAGTATGCCCTCGGATCCCCCTTCATTTTCAGATTTTTTTTTTGGTCATTTGCTTTTGGGAGGTCAGATTTCTGTTTAGTGAATATTGGACTTGATACTGATAGCCTGCAAAGTTTGAAAGGACATTTTTTCAGTTGTTAACGTAAAGAATGATCAGGCAGGTGACAAACAGGAACCGAGAAAACATGAAAACAGAATCAGAAAGTGTGTTCAGTATAAGACAAGACAGGTGCAGATTTTGGCCAACTGCCGTTTGTCAGTTGTAAACATAAGACAACATGTAACAAACAACAAACACAAAAACCAGTAGAAAAACAACCACGCTTCCCTGTTGGCTCAATGAGGAAAAAATGACTGATGTGTTTTGTTGTTCATTCTTTGTCGTCTTATGCATACACTTGATGAAGGCCAGTTGGCTGAAAATTTGCATCTGTCTTGTCTTGTTACATTAATCTTTTGTCTCCCACACATTTTCCGCCAGCATCCTGCATTGTCGAGCATGCTAGCAAACTTCACAAAGCTGATGGATAATGATGAGGGAGTCAAAGGGTTAAGTTTTTGCAGTTGGGGGATAGGGTTTGGGAGTCAAAAGGGTCAAGTTTCTGCAGTTGGGGGATAGGGTGTGAGTGAAAGGGTTAAGTTTCTGCAGTTGGAAGATAGGGTGTGGGAGTCAAAAGGGTTAAGTTTTTGCATTTGGGGGATAGGGTGTGGAAGTCAAAAGGGTTAAGTTTTTGCATTTGGGGGATAGGGTGTGTGGGAGTCAAAAGGGTTAAGGAAACTTGGAAAATACCCATGATGTCCACCCACCAAAGACGCGGAGAGTGCCGTATAAGTATTTGATGGCTGATGGAGATACGGAAAATACCCATGTCCACCCACCAAAGTGGCGGAGAGTGTCGATTGTGCAACAAGGGAATGTGTGCTGACAGCTGTAGGTGTGATGTTTTTAGAGCCTGGCATGATGAACAGCAGAGACTCCTTCAGCTCCACCATGGACGCCGCTGTCAACAACGCCGTCGACGCCTTGACCGCCATCCAGCGTGGTGCTGAGGACCCACCCAGTCGCAGGTACGCTCTTTGGTGACGTTCATGATGACCATATATCAGCTTAACTGTTTTTTTTACTTATGTTTTTATGATAAGCCAAAACAAAACAAAAAACCCCCCTCCACTTTGTTGAATGATTGAGATAGTGTTGAGGACCCACCCAGTCGCAGGTACAATCTTTGGTGACGTTCGAGATTACAATATATCAGCTTAACTGGTTTTTGTTCTAGCGATCTTACCTATTTTTTTGTATAAGCCCCCAAAAAACCACACCTTGTTTAATGATTGAGATGATGCTGAGGACCCACCCAGTCGCAAGTACGCTCTTTGTGACATTCTTGATGAGGATATCAGCTTAACTGGTTTTTGTACTAGCGACCTTTTTTTTTTTTTTTTGTTGGTACGATATGCATATGGCGAGGGAGTGAAAGGAGTGAAAGTTGTTTTGCAGCTGGTGGATAGGGTGAGGGAGTGAAAGAGTAAGATATTGTTACGTGTAGTAACGCACCACAAACTGTAGTTTTACTGGATTCCTTTTGCTTGATGAAGTGACTGTCCAGTGGCATCGGGAGCTTAACAGGTGATTGTCCGGAGAGTGGCAAGGCATTGGTGCTGTGGGTCCCATCTGCATCCTCGTGGTGTTTCTTGTTAACTACTAGCATACCTGACCTGTGGTATGATCCACCATCTTAGGATAGGATCTGAGAACATAATAGATCTTTCTGATCCAGTTAAGATGATTTCTGTAACACCTGTGCAACTGAAACAGATTAGCAATTAAACAAAAGGCTACCTGTGCAACTGAAACAGATTAGCAATTAAACAAAAGGCTACCTGTGCAACTGAAACAGATTAGCAATTTAACAAAAGGCTAATAATGTACAACGCATGTTAGATTTTATTTTTACTCTGTCAAATATTTCTAAATGAAAAAATTCAAACCAGCACAGCGATCTTACAAAACATTAATAATATTGAACATATGTTTGATATTTTATTTTTCTCTGTCAGATATATGTCAGTACAGAAATGAAAAAAATTATTGAACCAGTGCTCATTGCATTTCAAAGAAAGCTGAAATGGTGATATGATACTGAAAAAAATGTACAACCAGAAGATAAATATCTTGTATACTAATTGTGTTCTTGAGTGGGACAAGTATTCTTCATGGAACAATCTCCTCCAAGTCAGTCAACTATTAACCCATCGACTCCCGCACGCTGTCCACCAGCATCCCGCATTGTCAACCATACTAGCAAAGAAAAAACTTAAACCTTTGACTCCCCTCACCCTATCCACAAGCTTCCTGCAGGAAGCTGGTGGATAGGGTAAGGGAGTCAGAAGGGTTCAGTTTTTACAGTTGGTGGACAGGGTTCGAGAATGAAAAGACACGTAGCTAAAATGTTTTTGTCTGACCAGTGTTCTGTGACAAAAATGTGTCTTACTAAGTAGATAATTTCAATTTTATGTAACCAAAAGTGTAATGGAAGATAATAGGGTAAGGATGGTGAGAGAGAGAGAGAGAGGGAGAGAGAGAGAGAGGGGGGGAGATAGAGACAGAGAGATGATCAGAGTGGAGTCTACATTTCTTTCTTCCTGTGTTGGTTTGAAGGTATAACGTCATAAAGTCACGCATTGATATGACATGTAATAAGGTTAAGCCTTAATGTGGTATGTTATAAGGTTACGCCTTGATGTGATATGTTATAAGGTTAAGCCTTGATGTGATATGTAATGTTATAAGGTTAAGCCTTGATGTGATATGCTATAAGGTTAAGCCTTGATGTGATATGTTATAAGGTTAAGCGCTGATATGATATGTAATGTTAAAAGGTTAAGCCTTGATGTGATGTGTAATGTTATAGGGTTTTGTGTTGATTTGATATGTATGAACTACCCTCATGGGAATGCCGAGGGCTCTTTCAATATAAATAGTATCCCCACCTTCTGGAAATTCTGTGCTAGAAATTTCCTCTTTTCTGTCATTCTTTGTTTCTACCTTGTTCCTTTTTTTTTTCCTGTCAATTCTTTGTATCATTTTGTGCCTTGCTGGTCCATTCACCTGTATGTGTTCGATAAAGTCTTAGGTACTTTTTCTTAGGATTGATAATTGGGTACATAAATTAAGTGCATTTTTGGTTGTAAGGAAATGAGATGTGCGGAAGCAATATTAGGTAATTTAGGCCCTATATGTTTTAGTGTCCGGAGTTATGTTTAATTTTGTATTTAGGTGTGTTTTTTTGATCCCCTGTGTGATAAATTGGACTGAGTGGTCAACACCAAGGGTATCTGCTTAGATAATGCACGCGGATGCATTGACGTGTGTACTTTATCTTCTTCTTTCGTTTTGTTCTGTTGAACTATATAGGGTATGTTTTAAAATGTTTGAAGCCCTCATTTGGCTCTACGCAGTCGGCTGGGCTTTAAACGAAAATAACAGTAATAGCAATCTGATCAAGATTGAAGAAAAATTGGTGTATTAAAAAAGTTCTTTTTGGAAATCGATAAAAAAAGAAAATGAGACACATCCCCCATAAACAGCCGAAAAAAAGAAACAGGAGACAGATCCCCCATGAACAGCCAATAAATTCTCGCCTTGTCTCCTAATAAAGTGAGATGTACGGTACGGATAGCCAAGAAATGCTTGTCTTGTCTTGTCTCTTACTATAGTGAGACATGCACGGTATGTTTCGGACCAAAAGGTCCCATTACAAGAAGATGAGTAGTGTTCACGCTGCCTTTTTTTCACAACAAACATTTCGTTTGCAGCAAGTTCATGCATTAACGTTGCCATTTTTTACCGCAGCATGACGGTACGCGAGCTGATCCGGCGAGCGTCCTCGGCAGCCCGGGGAGTGAGTGGGCTGGACGTGAGGGATCCGGACCGGGAGGACCCCCCACTATCCATCAACCCCATCCACTCCCTGCACTGGCCATCAGAGTCCCTGCCTGCCTACGACTCTATCCATTCTGGTAAATCTGATGCTGATGACTCCATGCAAACTAGTGATTCTGATGACTCCACTGAGTCAGATCAGTCTGATGCTGGCTCCAGCCACTCTGCCGAAACTGATGCCTACTTCACCAACCTTTTTGGTAAATCTGATGTCTTCGTCGGTGCAGGTCAGTCTGACGATGATTCCATCCACTTGGGTAAATCTGTTGATGGTGCCATCCAGCCTGGGTAAATCGGATGACGGGTCCGTCCACTTGGGTAAGTGGGATGACCGTTCCATCTGTTTGGGAAGTCGGATGATGGTTCCATCCACCTGGGTAAATCTGTTGATGGCGCCATCCGTCTGGGTAAATCTGTTGATGGCATTGTCCACCTAGGTAAATCTGTTGATTGTGCCGTCCATCTGGGTAAATCTGTTGATGGCATTGTCCACCTAGGTAAATCATGATGATGCCATTCACCTGGGTAAATCTGATGGTGGTGCCATCCACCTGGGTAAATCTGATGGTGGTGCCATCCACCTGGGTAAATCTGATGATGGTGCCATCACCTGGGTAAATCTGATGTTGGCGACATCCACCTGGGTAAATCTGATGATGGTGCCATCCACCTGGGTAAATCTGATGTTGGCGACATCCACCTGGGTAAATCTGATGATGGTGCCATCCACCTGGGTAAATCTGATGTTGGCGACATCCACCTGGGTAAATCTGATGATGGTGCCATCCACTGGGTAAATCTGATGTTGGCGACATCCACCTGGGTAAATCTGATGATGGTGCCATCCACCTGGGTAATCTGATGATGGTGCCATCCACCTGGGTAAATCTGATGATGGTGCCATCCACCTGGGTAAATCTGATGTTGGCGACATCCACCTGGGTAAATCTGATGATGGTGCCATCCACCTGGGTAAATCTGATGTTGGCGACATCCACCTGGGTAAATCTGATGATGGTGCCATCCACCTGGGTAAATCTGATGATGGTGCCATCCACCTGGGTAAATCTGATGATGGTGCCATCCACCTGGGTAAATCTGATGTTGGCGACATCCACCTGGGTAAATCTGATGATGGTGCCATCCACCTGGGTAAATCTGATGATGGTGCCACCCACCTGGGTAAATCTGATGTTGGCGACATCCACCTGGGTAAATCTGATGATGGCACCATCCACCTGGGTCGAAGGCTGAAGACAGAGGTACCGGGCCAGCGTGCGCCTTCTAACAAACCACGGTACCATGCACTTATCGCATAATGGCTACACACTCATCGAGTTCAGACGAGACATCACCCGGACTCAGCTGATTGTGTAGCAGTGTACGCCAAGAAGAAGAAGAAGAAGATGATCTGTCCACCTGGGTAAATCTGATGATGGTGCCATCCACCTGGGTAAATCAGATGATGGTGTCATCCACCTGGGTAAATCAGATGATGGCGCCATCCACCTGGGTAAATCTGATGATGGCGCCATCCACCTGGGTAAATCAGATGATGGCGCCATCCGATTGGGTAAATATGATGGTGGCTTCATCCAGTTGGGTTTATCTGATATCTCGACTCACTGGGGTAAATCTGGTGATGGCTCCATTCAGGTCAGTCAGTTGAAGTCCTCATCCACATCGAGATAGGCAGCAAGCTGTGTCAAGTGCTTTAGATTTCTTGTTGATTTTTGCCGCTTTTTGCATGGGTGCAGTTGTGGAAAAAAAGTCCAGTTTAAGGCAAGTCTGCAAGATGTTTTTAATATTAACTCATAACTGTACCATATTTTAGCAGAGCATCAGCTCAGCTAATGCGAAACGCCATACTAACTGCAAAATACTAGACCTAGTGGTTGAGAAATGTGTGAGAAGATGTACGTCACCAGGTGTCGCTGTCGAGCCCGACCGCTTGTCCCGACACCCGTTTGCAGTTAGTATGGTGTTTCACAGCGGTTCAGCTTATGCACGTGTAAGATATCGCAAGTATATTTATTAAAAAGGGGATTTGTAATTAAGTCCCTTTTCTTTGTCATGACTTTTATCAGATTTTATTTGTCGACTGCTGCTGCCCCCCCCCCCCCCCCCCCTCTACCATTCCCCTCCTGTGGGATGCCTGGGGCTCTTTCTGTTTAACCCTTTGACTCCCACACCTGTCCACCAGCATCTTGCATTTTCAACCATGCTAACAAAACAAATTTCACCGTATGATTCCTTCACCCTATCCACCAGCTTTCTGCAGGAGACTGGTAGATAGGGTGAGGGTGTCAAATTGTTAAGTTTTAGCAGTTAGTGGATAAGGTGCAGGAGTTGAAGGGTTAAATAGTATCCTCACCTTCTGGTGACACACTGTGTCTGACATAATCCAGGGTTTGCACAGTCCTAAAAGTCCTTAATTTTGAGGGCATGCTTTTTAAGGCCTTAAAAGTCCTTAAAAATCAGGCTTTTGCTGAAAGGTCTTTAAAAAGTCCTTAAGTTTTGTCACTGCCTATGATTTTTAATAAAGTCTCTGTAAAATCTTGAGTTTGTAAAAAAAAAAAAAGGTTGAAATTGAATTGGAAAAAAAAAGAAAAGAGAAAGTGAAGTTGGAGTTAAGATCGACAATCTCACCGATACGTCGTCTGCTATAGGTCAAAACACCAGAGTTACGGGCCTTCATGGCGCATGCGCGTACATGAAAGAATGTTCCACCATTTTGAAACTGAGAAGTCAACATGCCGGGGAAGTGTTTGTTTAACGTGGTTTGGCTGGAAAAAGACGAATACAAAGAATGGCTGCAGGCAGACCCAAGTGGTGACAGATGCAAGGCCTTTGCCGCATTTGTAAGAAGACCATAGACATTCGTTCAGTGGGAGAATCGGCTGTAAATACCCATGGAAAAGGGGAAAAAACACTGCGACCTGACGAAGGCTTCAAATCCTGCAGTTCGTCTTTCGACTTTTTTTACAAAAAATTCTACTGTCACATGGACAAGCTACAGGGAAAGAGGCTTTTCCTGAACAAAGAAATCAGTGTGGACAACATGGCAGAGCACACTATTGTTGCACACCGGTTGATTGTGGACAACATGGCAGAGCACACTATTGTTGCACACCGGTTGATTGTGGACAACATGGCAGAGCACACTATTGTTGCACACCGGTTGATTGCTGACCATGTGAAAAAATTAGGAGGGTTGGAAAAGGTGGAAATTAGCAAAGAGCTGATACTGTCTGCATCAAGTGCATATCAAATGTACCAGCAGTATTTGGACGACTCAAAGAAAATCCAAGAGGCGTCTAGAAAAACAGAAAAAAGAAGAGCAGTTCTGGATGAGGTGTCTGGCATGAAAAGCAAAAAACAGCGACTAGAACAGGACATCAAACATCTGTCCAGATCAGCTGATTCATTGGCAGAGCATGCAGAGAGAAAGGGTCAACTGTCTTTGGTAGCTGAATCAAAGATTCATTGGCAGAGGATGCAGAGAGAAAGGGTCAACTGTCTTTGGTAGCTGAATCAAAGATTCATTGGCAGAGGATGCAGAGAGAAAGGGTCAACTGTCTTTGGTAGCTGAATCAAAGATTCATTGGCAGAGGATGCAGAGAGAAAGGGTCAACTGTCTTTGGTAGCTGAATCAAAGATTCATTGGCAGAGGATGCAGAGAGAAAGGGTCAACTGTCTTTGATAGCTGAATCAAAGATTCATTGGCAGAGGATGCAGAGAGAAAGGGTCAACTGTCTTTGATAGCTGAATCAAAGATTCATTGGCAGAGGATGCAGAGAGAAAGGGTCAACTGTCTTTGGTAGCTGAATCAAATTCTTTGAGGAAGAGAGTGAATAAAAAGCAGCAAAGTTTGCAGCAGATAGAGAAGGAGATCCAAGAGAAGATGGCAGGAGTGAAAGATGCAGTTTACAGCTTGCATCCTCTCATTGTTTTGATGTTTAATCCCCCAGTGTTGTGACCTGTAGTTTTAGTTGTAGAGACGTTTTACCGTCAGTGACTTCAAACATACATGTATAAATTTGTGTCTACTGATCACAAGAACTGAAATTCCTTATGGACGACAGGCAAACAAACACTTTTGTCAACTGCAAGATTGGAGAATCTGTTGTGTGCAGCAAACATTTTCAAACATTTTGTCAATTCATCACAATAAGTGAGAATCCTACATTTGCTCTGCTGTATTGTAAGAAACAAACATTTGTGGCTATACTGATATAAACAGCTGAGATACCTAAAGAAATCTATGCTTGCAGAGGATCCATGATGTGAGTATTGAAGAGTAACAGCGAATGATTTAATTTGTGTCAGAATTTCATGATAATTTTTCTTATAGTTATCCTTGAAGTAAGTCCTTAAATTAAAAAAAAAAGTGCTTCAAAAGTCCTTAAATTTTTTGTCTGGAAATCTGTATGAACCCTGTAATCTACAAGCCGCTGGTAATACACTTACAGAGCTTCACGATACATTCTAAATCAGAAGTTAAAAAATTACAAAAAACTACTGGGTAAAAGTGCTACAAGATATTAAAGGTAGGCAAGATGCAATATCTACAGCCTCTGAAGAACACAAAAGCATTGGCTCATGTGGTCAGTCAGGCAGTCTTGGAGGGGGATGGGGAAGGTGAAGGTCGGCACCACTGCCTGAGCCAGCTTGCTGAGTAGGCAGAAAGAAGGAAACGACTGCCATAGTAGATGACGAAACTGGTAGCACGTGTGACACATAATTTCGAAGTTTCAAAGGACAGTTGTTTTTTTTCGACTTATTTTGTTGTGCTAAACTGTTGGTTAACACAGATAGATGATTCTTACGACTAGAGAGAAGCGCACATAAATGTTGTGCGGAGCGTACTTTGCTACCTGGAAAAGTTTTGCCAAGTGACCATTTCTGAGCTGATTGTAAGATGTGGCCACTATTTTAGTACAAATTCTACACACACCAAAAAAAGTCACACAGAGATTAGTAGAAGCTCTTCTTTTGTTTTTGTTTTTTTAAACAAAACTTCACTGGGACTACTGTTTTCAGTTTTGCGAAAACTGCATGTCTGTCTATACATTTATATCTATATCTGTCTACCTACCTGTCTGTCTGACTATCTGTCTGTGTATCTCTGTATGTCTATGAATGTACGTAAGTACGTACGTATGTATGTACATAAGTATGTACGTGCGTATGTATGTATGTATGTATATATCTATCTATATGTATCTGTCTATATGTGTGTGTACACACACACACACTCTCACTCACACACTCTCACGCACTCACTCTCTCACACACACACACACACACACACACACACACACACACACACACACACACACACACACACACACACATATATATGTGTATGTATGTGTATATATATAATTATATGCGTGTGTGTATGTATGCATATATATGTATATATATGTGTATATATATATATATCTGTATATATGTAGATAATTTAACTGCGTCTTAAACCTTGGGGTTACAGGACAGCCTTGATCAACGTTCTGGCCTTTGCTTTCAGACTCGGCAATGACAGGCCTGACCTCGGGACTGGGTAGCTCCAGTGGGGCGGGCCCCAGCAGTGGTGGGGGCATGCCGGACATCACCCCCATGGGGGCCGGGCCGGTCAAGATGGAACAAAGGGATCGGCGGGTGGCAGCGTTGCAGATCCTGAACATGCTGCTGGCGTCACCTGCGCTGGAGCCTCACATCATGGCCCTGATGACTGCTAGGTTTGTTTGTGTGTGTGTGTGTGTGTGTGTGTGTGTGTGTGTGTGGTGTGTGTGGTAGTGTGGTGTGTAAGTGTAGGTGTGTGTGTGGTGTGTGTGTGTAAGTGTAGGTATAGGTGTGTATAGGTGTGTATGTGTAAGTGTAGGCATAGGTGTGTGTGTGTAGGTGTGTGTGTGTGTGTAAGTGTAGGTATAGATGTGTGTATGTGTGTAAGTGTAGGTATAGGGGTGTATAGGGGTGTATGTGTGTCTGTGTGTGTAGTATAGGTGTGTGTGTGTGTAAGTGTAGGTATAGGTGTGTATAGGGGTGTGTGTGTATGTGTATGTGTGTGTGTCTCACATCATGGCCCTGATGACTGCTTGGTGTGTGTGTATACATGTGTATGTGTGTGTGTCTCACATCATGGCCCTGATGACTGCTAGGTGTGTGTGTGTGTATGTGTGTGTGTCTCACATCATGGCCCTGATGACTGCTAGGTGTATGTGTATGTGTGTGTCACATCATGGCCCTGATGACTGCTAGGTGTATTGTGTGTGTGTGTGTGTGTGTGTGTGTGTGTGTGTGTCTCACATCATGGCCCTGATGACTGCTAGGTGTATGTGTGTGTGTGTGTGTGTCTCACATCATGGCCCTGATGACTGCTAGGTGTATGTGTGTGTGTGTGTGTGTCTCACATCATGGCCCTGATGACTGCTAGGTGTATGTGTGTATGTGTGTGTGTCTCACATCATGGCCCTGATGACTGCTAGGTGTATGTGTGTGTGTGTGTGTGTCTCACATCATGGCCCTGATGACTGCTAGGTGTATGTGTGTGTCTCACATCATGGCCCTGATGACTGCTAGGTGTATGTGTGTGTGTGTGTGTGTGTGTGTGTGTCTCACATCATGGCCCTGATGACTGCTAGGTGTATGTGTGTGTGTGTGTGTCTCACATCATGGCCCTGATGACTGCTAGGTGTATGTGTATGTGTGTGTGTGTCTCGCATCATGGCCCTGATGACTGCTAGGGTGTGTGTGTGTGTGTGTGTGTGTGTGTGTGTCTCACATCATGGCCCTGATGACTGCTGTGTGTATGTGTGTGTGTGTATGTGTGTGTGTCTCACATCATGGCCCTGATGACTGCTAGGTGTGTATGTGTGTGTGTGTATGTGTGTGTGTCTCACATCATGGCCCTGATGACTGCTGTGTGTATGTGTGTGTGTGTATGTGTGTGTGTCTCACATCATGGCCCTGATGACTGCTAGGTGTGTATGTGTATGTGTGTGTCTCACATCATGGCCCTGATGACTGCTAGGTGTATGTGTGTAGTGTGTCTCACATCATGGCCCTGATGACTGCTAGGTAGTTGTGTGTATGTGTGTGTGTCTCACATCATGGCCCTGATGACTGCTAGGTGGTGTGTGTGTGGTGTGTCTCACATCATGGCCCTGATGACTGCTAGGTGTGTGTGTTTGTGTGTGTGTGTCTCACATCATGGCCCTGATGACTGCTAGGTGAGTGTGTGGTGTGTGTCTCACATCATGGCCCTGATGACTGCTAGGTGTATGTGTGTGTGTGGTGTCTCACATCATGGCCCTGATGACTGCTAGGTGTGTGTGTGTGTGTGTGTTCACATCATGGCCCTGATGACTGCTAGGTGGTGTGTGTGGTGTGTGTGTGTCTCACATCATGGCCCTGATGACTGCTAGGTGTGTGTGTGTGTTGTTGTGTCTCACATCATGGCCCTGATGACTGCTAGGTGTAGTGTGTGTGTGTGTTGTGTTGTCTCACATCATGGCCCTGATGACTGCTAGGTGTGTGTGTGTGTGTGTCTCACATCATGGCCCTGATGACTGCTAGGTTTGTGTGTGTGTGGTGTGTCTCACATCATGGCCCTGATGACTGCTAGGTGTGTGTGTGTGTGGTGTGTATGTGTTGTTGCTCACATCATGGCCCTGATGACTGCTGGCTATGTGTGTGTGTGTGTCTCACATCATGCTGATGACTGTAGTTGTGTGTGTGTGTGTCTCACATCATGGCCCTGATGACTGCTAGGTGTGTGTGTGTGTGTGTGTGTGTCTCACATCATGGCCCTGATGACTGCTAGGTGTGTGTTGTAGTGTGTGTGTGTGTCTCACATCATGGCCCTGATGACTGCTAGGTGTGTGTGTGTGTATGGTGTGTGGTCTCACATCATGGCCCTGATGACTGCTAGGTGTGTGTGTGTGTGTGTTGCTCACATCATGCCCTGATGACTGCTAGGTGTGTGTTGTGTGTGTGTGTGTCTCACATCATGGCCCTGATGACTGCTAGGTTGTGTGTGGTTCCACATATGGTATGATGTGGTGTGTGTTGTTCCACATCATGGCCCTGATGACTGCTAGGTGTTTGTGTGTGTCATGTGTGTGATGTTGTGGTCTCACATCATGGCCCTGATGACTGCTAGGTTGTGTGATGCTGTGGTGTTGTGGTGTGTGTTCACATCATGGCCCTGATGACTGCTAGGTGAGGTGTGTGTGTGTTGTGGTGTCTCACATCATGGCCCTGATGACTGCTAGGTTGTGTGTATGTGTGTGTGTCTCACATCATGGCCCTGATGACTGCTAGGGTGTGTGTGTGTTGTGTGTGTCTCACATCATGGCCCTGATGACTGCTAGGTGTGTGTGTGTGTGTGTGTGTGTGTCTCACATCATGGCCCTGATGACTGCTAGGTTGTGTGTGTGTATGTGTGTGTGTCTCACATCATGGCCCTGATGACTGCTAGTGTGTGTGTGTGTGTGTGTGTCTCACATCATGGCCCTGATGATGCTAGGTGTGTGTGTGTGTTGTGTGTCCACATCATGGCCCGATGATGCTAGGTTGTGTTGGTGTGTGTGTGTGTGTTCTCACATCATGGCCTGATGACTGCTAGGTGTGTGTATGTGTGTGTGTGTCCACATCATGGCCCTGAGACTGCTAGTGTGTTGTGTGTGGTGTGTGTCTCACATCATGGCCCTGATGACTGCTAGTGTGTTGTGTGTGTGTGTGTGTTCACATCATGGCCTGATGACTGCTAGGTGTTGGTGTGTGTGTGTCTCACATCATGGCCCTGATGACGCTAGTGTGTGTGTAGTGTGTGTGTGTGTCTCACATCATGGCCCTGAGACTGCTAGGTTGTGTGTTGTGTGTGTGTCTCACATCATGGCCCTGATGACTGCTAGGTTGTGTGTGTGTGTGTCTCACATCATGGCCTGATGACTGCTAGGTGTTGTGTTGTGTGTGTGTCTCACATCATGGCCCTGATGACTGCTAGGTGGTGTGTGTGTGTGTGTGTTCTCACTCATGGCCCTGATGACTGCTAGGTTGGTTGTGTGTGTGTGCTCACATCATGGCCGATGACTGCTGGTGTGTGTGTTGTTTGTGTGTTCCTCATGGCCCTGAACGAGGTGTGTGGGTCCATCGGCCTGATGCGTAGGTTGTTTTTGTGGTCACATCTGCCTGATAGTGGTGTGTGTTGTGTGTGTATTGGCCTGTAGCTAGGTTTGTTGTGTGTGTGTCAACATGCTATGTGGTGTGTGTGTGGTCACTCATGGCCGATGACTGCTGGTTGTGTGTGTTGTGTCTCACTCATGCCTGATGATGCTAGGTGTGTGTGTTGTGTGTTCACATCAGGCCCTGAGAGTAGGTTGTGTTTGTGGTTCCATCTGGCCTGAGTGGTTGTTGGTGTGTTCCATCAGCCTGTGTGGTGTGTTGTGTCTCACTCGCCTGATACGCTAGGTTTGGTTGTGGGTCACATCTGCCCTATGAGTGTGTTGTGTGTGTAGTTGTTCATAGCCTGAGACTGCTGTTTGGGTTTCCTTGGGTGGTGGTTGGTTCCACATCATGGCCTGTGACTTAGGTGTGTGGTGTTGTTCTCACAATGGCCCTGATGACGCTGTTGTGTGTGTTGTGTCTCACTATGGCCTGGATGAGTGTTGTTATGTTGGTGTGTGTGTGTGTGTGTCTAATCATGGCCCTGATGATGTAGGTGTGTGTTGTGTGTATGTGTTATCATGGCTGATGACTGCTAGGTGTTGGTTGTGTGTTGTGTGTCTCACATCATGGCCCTGATGATGCTGGTGTATGTTGTGTGTGTGATTGCGTGTACTCACATCATGGCTGATTGATGCTAGTTGTGTAGATGTGTTGTGTGGTGTTGTCTTCACATCATGCCCTGATGACTGCTAGGTGTGTGTGTGGTGTTATGGTGTGCTCACTATGGCTGTGATGTGCTAGGTGTATGTGTTGTGTGTTGCCCATCATGGCCCTGATGACTGCTTGTGTGATGTGTTGTGTGTCTCCTCATGCCTGGACTGCTAGTGTGTGTGTGTGTGTTTGTGTCCTCCATCTGGCCCTGATGAGTTGTGTGTGTTGTGTGTTGTGCTCTCATTGGCCCTGTGACTGCTAGGTATGTTGTGTGTGTGTGTGTCTCATCCATGGCCCTGTGACTGCTAGGTTGTGTTGTGTGGTCTCACATCATGGCCTGATGACTGCTAGGTGTGTGTGTTGTGTGTGTGCTCACTCATGGCCTGTACTGCTAGTGTGTGTAGTGTTGTTGTGTGTGTTGTGTCTCACATCATGGCCCTGATGACTGCTAGGTTGTTGTATGTGTGTGTTATTGTGTTGTGTGTCTACTTTATGCCTGATGACTGTCTGTGTCTCTGTGTGATGGTGTGTGTGTTACATCATGGTCTCAACTGCTGTGAGTGGTGTATGTGTTGTGGTGTGTCCCATCATGGCCCTGATGACTGCTAGGTGATTGTGTGTGTGTGTGTGTGTCTCCTCATGGCCCTGATACTGCTAGTGTGGTGTTGTGGTGTTGTCTCACATCATGGCCCTGATGACTGCTAGGTGTGTTGTGGTATGTGTTTGTCTCACATCATGGCCCTGATGACTGCTAGGTGTGTGTGTGTGTGTGTGTCTCACATCATGGCCCTGATGACTGCTAGGTGTGTGTGTGTGTGTGTGTGTGTGTCTCACATCATGGCCCTGATGACTGCTAGGTGTATGTGTATGTGTATGTGTGTGTGTCTCACATCATGGCCCTGATGACTGCTAGGTGTATGTGTGTGTATGTGTGTGTGTGTCTCACATCATGGCCCTGATGACTGCTAGGTGTGTGTGTGTGTGTATGTGTACGCGTGTTTGGTGGTGGTGGTGGTGGGGGTGTTAGTGGCAGGAGATTGCAGGAGAGTTGCATGTGTTTGTGAATATGTGAGAGGGTGCAGCGTGGGGATGGTTGGGGGTCATTAGTTAGGAGACCATAAAACAGCAGTGTTGTGTGTTGTGTGTGTGTGTGTGTGTGTGGGTTGTGGTGTTGCTCACAAATGGCCTACACAGCTTTGACAGCTAGGATTGATGCTAATTGTGAGGGGAGAAGACCACAGGTTGGTCAAGGCAGACCATATATGGAAGGCAGATCGCATGCAGACCACACGAGCCATGGACAGCTGCGTGAATTGTGGCCAAAGACAGAGAGCTAAACTGGTCAGGTTGGCTGCTGTGCGATATTAAGCACTTGTGAATGCATTGATAGGTGTATCTTGTTTTCTTTCCATTTTTTTTCCACAGGTCCAAAAAGGTGTTGAGATGGTCATAGCCCTGACATGGCTGTGCACAGTCAGCTGGGTTTTAAATGATCATGTGGGTATGGTCAGTGAAGTCCAACTTAGCACTTTCTTCATTTGTGTACCCTCATGTGGGATCTCAAGCGAAAGTGCAATGCATATAGATGGCAACATACTGGACACTCAATGGAACGCTCTGCAGAGTTGGTTCTGGCCTTTATTACTGCACGCTTTTCTACTTGGCCGCTTCGTCTTTCATTTTCATAAACTTCTGTTCCCTTGCGAATAGCTTGCCTGTATTCAGACCTTTTGTAGCCATGATTTCTCATTGTTCTTCATCAATGTCACATTTCTGGAGGGATTTTTTCAGGGTGTCTTTGTGGTGAAGCTTTGGTCGTCCTCTTGGTTGATTGGCCCTCTGTCAGCTCAGCTAGAAAGCGCTTTGGTAAGCCTGTTATCCTGCATGTGCACGAGATGTCCAGACCGTGTCAGCTGAGACTTGTTAGCAATGCATCTATGCTTGGCATCTGGCTTGCGAAAAGTGCATTTGCGTTTGAGATTCTGCTGTACCGTTTGATGTTTTTACATATGGCTCTGCGCAGTCAGCTGGGTTTTAAATGATCCTGGACCTCCCGTTAAATATGTCACTCTGGCCTTTTTCTGCCCACAGAAATGCTGAAGGCTGCACTCCTTTCATGCAGTCGGTGTGCGGACGAGCGTACCCGGCAGCCCTGGCTCTGTTGAACTGCGCCGTGCAGCTAGCAGGTCGTGGAGAGAGCGGGGAGACGGACCGCACGGTGCTGATGACCATGCTGTACCCATGCGGGTCCAGTCTGGACAACTCCCCGCTACATGTCCTGTGTGCTAACGACACCTGCAGCTTTACCTGGACCGGCGCTGATCACATCAACCAGGTGAGTGACAAGTTTGGAGATTTTTTATTTTTATTTTATATATATTTTTTTAAAAGTTAGGTCAAGAGGGATTCATTGCATTCAGACAATTCCATATGCGCTCCACCCAAATCTGCCAGCAGTTACCTGTCTGACTTCCTGAGTCTGCACAAAACCCTATGTACTGACAAAGTCTTCATCTGAGGAGTGGAAAAGGGGAGGGGGAGACATCCGAAACAGTAAGCTGACACCACCAGAATGATGGAAACATTTAGATGGGCAGCAAACGGGTCAATGTTTAATGTTTGGGGCTGGGATTGAACTCAGGATATCTGATCCTGAGTTCACGGCTGTATCAGAAGAACCAACCGGCCAATATAAGTACCAAGTTTGGTGGTACACCGGTTTCAGAATTGTAACTATGTGTGCTTTTTGTTGTCAGTAGTCAAGGTTTTAATCCTTCGAGTCCCACACTATCCTCTAGTATATGCACACACATAGAGACAGGCACACACATAGAGACAGACGTACACAGGCACAAAGCAAAAGTACCGTGTTCTTTTTCCTGCAGGAAGCAGGTGGGTAGGATGAAGGAGTCAAAGGGTTAAGTTTTTGCAGTTGGTGCAAAGTCTGAGCACTCCATGTATGGTGGTGGGCTTGCATGACGAATGTTTTCATGTTTCATGTTTCCGTAAGCCACCGGACACTGACATGAGTCACAAGATGTTGAGCTGTGTGTGATGTTCTGCGTGTGTGTACACACAAATGGTGTTTTTGGCACTGGTAGGTCTGCGTGCATGTTGGTCTGAGAGATGGAGGAAAAACTTGTGAAACGCTGTCCATTGCTCACCAAGTGGAGGGTAATCGGGTAGGATTGATGCCAGACTTTCCAGCTGGAATTCTTTTGTCTTAACATAACCGACTGTTATACCTTTGATTACCACCACCCCCACCCCCCTTCTGTGGACATGCCGGGGGCCCTTTTAGTACAAATAGTGTCTCCAACTTCTGGACATTCTGTGCTGAAAATTTCTACTTGTCTGTGACTGTCTTTGTTTCTTCCTTGTTCCTTTTGTTTCTGTCATCTATTCCTGTCATTTTCTGCCATTGCTGGTCCATGTATATGTGTTGGATAAAGCGTTACATGCCTTCTCTTTGGATTGATAACTGGGTGCATGTATTATGTGTGGTTTTGGCTGTAAAGAAATGTGATGTGTAGAAGTGATTTTAGGTAATTTAGGCCGTTTTTATGTATTACTGTCCGTAGTTATGTTTACACTTGGATCAGAAATGAGTTTTACACCTTGTAGTAATATATTAAACAGTGTCAACACCAGAGGCATATCCGAGGTTATGTGTGAAAATGCGTTGATGTATGTTCTTAATTTCCCCTGTGGGTATGCCAGGGGTTCTTGGAAAGTCTGTGCTAGAAATTTCCTCTTTTCTGTCACTCTTTATTTCTGCCTTGTTCCTTTGCTTTATGTCATTTCTTCCTATCATTTTGTGCCTTGCTGGTCCATTCACTTGTATGTGTTTGATAAAGTTTAACATATTTATCTTGAGATCAATAATTGGGTATATGTATTGCGTGCATTTTTGGCTGTAGGGAAATATGATAAGCAGAAGCAATTTAGGTAATTCAGGCCAGTTGTCGTTATGTTTTAATGTCCTTAGTTATGTTTACATTTGGATTCAGATATGCGTTTTTAAACCTTGTAGTAATAAATCAAAAGGGTGCGGGAGTCAAAGGGTTAAACAAAAATAACAGCGGCCTTCATAGTGGACTGTATTGATATTGTGTGTTGATTTGTGCTTCAGGACATTTTTGAGTGCAAGACCTGTGGTCTGACCGGAACCTTGTGCTGCTGTACCGAGTGTGCCCGTGTTTGCCATAAGGGGCATGAATGCAAGTGAGTGCTTTGTTCATTGCCTTGTTGGTCACTGTAACATCCCTATGGGGATGCCAGGGCTCTTTCAGTATAAATAGTGTCCCACCTATATATGCTAGCGAGTGCTTTTTTCATTGCCATGTTGGCTACCATAACACCCCCTATGGGATGCCAGGGGCTGTTTCAGTATAAATAGTATCTCCACCTTCTGGAAATTCTGTGATAGAAATTCTTCTTTCCTGTCATCTCTCTTGTTTCTCCCTTTTCCTTTGTTTTCTGTCATTTTTACCTATCATTTTCTGCCTTGCTGGTCCATTCACATGTATGTGTGTTCTGTAAAACCTTGCATACTTTATTGTAGGATTGATAATTGGGTACATGTATAACGCACTTTTGGCTGTAAGGAAGTGTGATGTGTATAAGCTGTTTTAGGTGATTTAGGCTTGTTTTTGAGTATGTTTTAGTGTCCATAGTAATGTTTGTAATCAGATTTTAAACCCTGTGGAGATAACTTGGATGGAGTGGTCAGCACCAGGGGCATAGCCTTGGATTGTTGCGTGAATGCATGTTCTTAATTGTCTTTTCCAGCTTTTTTCCTAGTGAAGTATTGTGTACATTTGGTATGGTTGTAGCCCTGGTATGCTGTGTGCAGTTGGCTAGGCTTTAAACAAAAATAACAGGTATTGTGTACATTTGGTATGGTTGTAGCCCTGGTATGGCTGTGTGCAGTTGGCTAGGCTTTAAACAACAGGTATTGTGTACATTTGGTATGGTTGTAGCCCTGGTATAGCTGTGTGCAGTTGGCTAGGTTTTAAACAAAAATAACAGGTATTGTGTACATTTGGTATGGTTGTAGCCCTGGTATAGCTGTGTGCAGTTGGCTAGGCTTTAAACAAAAATAACAGGTATTGTGTACATTTGGTATGGTTGTAGCCCTGGTATAGCTGTGTGCAGTTGGCTAGGTTTTAAACAAAAATAACAGGTATTGTGTACATTTGGTATGGTTGTAGCCCTGGTATAGCTGTGTGCAGTTGGCTAGGCTTTAAACAAACAACAGGTATTGTGTACATTTGGTATGGTTGTAGCCCTGGTATGGCTGTGTGCAGTTGGCTAGGCTTTAAACAAACAGGTATTGTGTACATTTGGTATGGTTGTAGCCCTGGTATGCTGTGTGCAGTTGGCTAGGCTTTAAACAAAACTAACAGGTATTGTGTACATTTGGTATGGTTGTAGCCCTGGTATGGCTGTGTGCAGTTGGCTAGGCTTTAAAACAACAGGTATTGTGTACATTTGGCATGGTTGTAGCCCTGGTATGCTGTGTGCAGTTGGCTAGGTTTAAACAAAAATAACAGGTATTGTGTACATTTGGTATGGTTGTAGCCCTGGTATAGCTGTGTGCAGTTGGCTAGGCTTTAAACAAAATAACAAACAGGTATTGTGTACATTTGGTATGGTTGTAGCCCTGGTATAGCTGTGTGCAGTTGGCTAGGCTTTAAACAACAACAGGTATTGTGTACATTTGGTATGGTTGTAGCCCTGGTATAGCTGTGTGCAGTTGGCTAGGCTTTAAACAACAACAGGTATTGTGTACATTTGGTATGGTTGTAGCCCTGGTATAGCTGTGTGCAGTTGGCTAGGCTTTAAACAACAACAGGTATTGTGTACATTTGGTATGGTTGTAGCCCTGGTATGGCTGTGTGCAGTTGGCTAGGCTTTAAACAACAGGTATTGTGTACATTTGGTATGGTTGTAGCCCTGGTATAGCTGTGTGCAGTTGGCTAGGCTTTAAACAAAAATAACAGGTATTGTGTACATTTGGTATGGTTGTAGCCCTGGTATGGCTGTGTGCAGTTGGCTAGGCTTTAAACAACAGGTATTGTGTACATTTGGTATGGTTGTAGCCCTGGTATAGCTGTGTGCAGTTGGCTAGGTTTTAAACAAAAATAACAGGTATTGTGTACATTTGGTATGGTTGTAGCCCTGGTATAGCTGTGTGCAGTTGGCTAGGCTTTAAACAAAAACAATAACAGGTATTGTGTACATTTGGTATGGTTGTAGCCCTGGTATAGCTGTGTGCAGTTGGCTAGGTTTTAAACAAAAATAACAGTTATTGTGTACATTTGGTATGGTTGTAGCCCTGGTATAGCTGTGTGCAGTTGGCTAGGCTTTAAACAAAAATAACAGGTATTGTGTACATTTGGTATGGTTGTAGCCCTGGTATAGCTGTGTGCAGTTGGCTAGGCTTTAAACAACAACAGGTATTGTGTACATTTGGTATGGTTGTAGCCCTGGTATAGCTGTGTGCAGTTGGCTAGGCTTTAAACAACAACAGGTATTGTGTACATTTGGTATGGTTGTAGCCCTGGTATAGCTGTGTGCAGTTGGCTAGGCTTTAAACAACAACAGGTATTGTGTACATTTGGTATGGTTGTAGCCCTGGTATGGCTGTGTGCAGTTGGCTAGGCTTTAAACAACAGGTATTGTGTACATTTGGTATGGTTGTAGCCCTGGTATAGCTGTGTGCAGTTGGCTAGGCTTTAAACAAAATAACAGGTATTGTGTACATTTGGTATGGTTGTAGCCCTGGTATGGCTGTGTGCAGTTGGCTAGGCTTTAAACAACAGGTATTGTGTACATTTGGTATGGTTGTAGCCCTGGTATAGCTGTGTGCAGTTGGCTAGGTTTTAAACAAAAATAACAGGTATTGTGTACATTTGGTATGGTTGTAGCCCTGGTATAGCTGTGTGCAGTTGGCTAGGTTTTAAACAAAAATAACAGGTATTGTGTACATTTGGTATGGTTGTAGCCCTGGTATAGCTGTGTGCAGTTGGCTAGGCTTTAAACAACAACAGGTATTGTGTACATTTGGTATGGTTGTAGCCCTGGTATAGCTGTGTGCAGTTGGCTAGGCTTTAAACAACAACAGGTATTGTGTACATTTGGTATGGTTGTAGCCCTGGTATAGCTGTGTGCAGTTGGCTAGGCTTTAAACAACAACAGGTATTGTGTACATTTGGTATGGTTGTAGCCCTGGTATAGCTGTGTGCAGTTGGCTAGGTTTTAAACAAAAATAACAGGTATTGTGTACATTTGGTATGGCTGTGTGCAGTTGGCTAGGCTTTAAACAGAAATAACAGTTATTGTGTACATTTGGTATGGCTGTGTGCAGTTGGCTAGGCTTTAAACAGAAATAACAGTTTATTGTGTACATTTGGTATGGCTGTGTGCAGTTGGCTAGCGCTTTAAACAGAAATAACAGTTATTGTGTACATTTGGTATGGCTGTGTGCAGTTGGCTAGGCTTTAAACAGAAATAACAGTTATTGTGTACATTTGGTATGGCTGTGTGCAGTTGGCTAGGCTTTAAACGGAAATAGCAGTAACTTAGCAAATTATCAGATGAAAACGTGACTGATTTTTTTCTCTCTGTGTATTTCCCAAAACAGACTGAAGAAGACGGCACCTACTGCTTACTGCGATTGCTGGGAGAAGTGCAAGTGTAAAGCCCTTGTGTTGGGGCTGAACAGTGCACGTCTTAACCTGTTCTCCAAACTACTTACCCATACTGACCTCGTCACCATCCCCAACAGCAGGTAAGTTTGTTTATGTGTTTTGGTGTCCTCACATATGCTTAAATTTGTATTCAGGTATGTGTTTTAAATCTCCTGTGCGATAAATTGGACGGAGTGGTCACCGC
The DNA here is from genome assembly GCA_030674185.1 of Monoplex corrugatus. Classification (NCBI taxonomy): domain Eukaryota; kingdom Metazoa; phylum Mollusca; class Gastropoda; order Littorinimorpha; family Ranellidae; genus Monoplex; species Monoplex corrugatus. The sequence continues at coordinate 44,602,501 of JAPXFY010000033.1, forward strand.
CAGGGGCATATCCTTAGAGTATGTGCGCGAATGCATTGATATGTGTACTTATTTTTTTCCTTGTTGAAGTTTTGTATATTTTGAAGCAGTTATAGCCCTGATATGGCTGTATGCATTTTTCTGGGCTTTAAACACCAATAACAATTTTTGTATTTATTTATTTATGTGGGTTTTTTTTCCTAGGGTCGTCACACTTAGGGAGATTTTTTTCATGCTCACTTCCACTCATTGCCCACCCCCCCCCCCCCCCCCCCCCCCTATTTTCTAGGCCGCCTTAAAGGTCATTGCCTTTGTCATCCTCCCTTCTGACAAGGAACTTCCTCTCCCTGACCTTCAGAGATCACATCCCACCTAAGTAATTGAGACCAGCCAGATTTGTGTTATAAACATATATATTGTTGTTTTTCTTTTCTTTTATTTGTCTGCATTCCCCCCATGGGGTGCCAGGGGCTCTTTCAGTATAAACAGTATCCCCACCTTCTGGAAATTCTGTGCTAGAAATTTCCTCTTTTCAGAAGATGATTTTTAGCTCATCAGTCATTGATGGAATGCAGGTTGTTCAGTTTGGTTTGTTTACGTTATACTTCTCATCGCATGTACGTGTATGTGTTTATTATTCTAACACTCTGTAGTTTCACGTTCTCCGACAAGCAGGGGTTTATTTTACTTTCATTGTGCAGTTCAGGATTTCTCCTTCCTGAATATATGTATTCTTTTCTAGGAAATGTTTACGTGAGAGCAGCTAAAATGAAACAGAATCGGTACCCATTGACAAGTTGGTTCCGCCATTGTCTTACCGTACACTTTTAATTATGTAAAGTGCCAAGGACTAATGAAAGTGTCCTGGAAGAACTCGATACCACCAAGAGAAGTCTAGAATTAACATTCGCCATGCGTTATGCAACAAGAACACAAACCTCATGGCAAACATCTTTCAAAGAAAAACAGTGGCAAAAAGGAAGAAAGGCAGACCTCCAATCTCGTACATCCAGAACATAACCAAAATCAGTGGCCTTATTATTCAAGAAATTGTCCACAAAAGTTAAGACAGAGCGGCCTGGAGGGAGATGGTGGTGTCCAGGTGTGCAGCGGCCAACACCGAACCTGGTGACGCCAACAGGTGAGACAGGTGAGGTGAGTGCCAAGGGGGTTAATAAAATGTGTCTAGGGTGGAGAACATCCTGCTCTGTTTACTTAGGGTTTTACCATTTTGTAATATACTTGGTATTGGTATTTCAGGGGAGAGAACATCCTGCTTTTCCTGGTACAGACAGTGGGTAGGCAGATGGTTGAACAGCGTCAGCATCGACCCACACGCTCGCGCGTCACCACCTCCCGCAAAGCTCAGATTGCTGAAGGTGAGTCTCCATTGGCTGCTGGATGGCAAAGGAGAGGGGGGGGGGGGGGCGCTGACGGTGGTGTAGTTGTTAAGCCACCAGGCCTGTACACATCTGGGAGTAGGGGGAGAGGGTGATAGTGGTTTACTTGTTAACCCTTTGACTCCTGCACCCTATCCACCAACTGCATAAACTTAGCCCTTTGATTCCCTCACCCTCTCCACCAGCTTCCAGGAAGCTGGTGGAGAGGGTGAGGGAATCAAAGGGTTAATAAGTTTTTGCTTTGCTAGCATGGTTGACAATGCAGATGTTGGTGGACAGAGTGGGAGTCAAAGGGTTAAGCCGCAAGTCCTGTACACAACTGGGAGTAGGGGGGAGATGGTGATGATTTTTTTTTAACAGGATCATCGCAGTCAGGGAGTTACCTTTGTGCTCACCTTTTTTTATATTTTTTTATGGCATTTATGGCTTTAAAGAAATGTGATGTACAAAAACAGTTACAGGTATTTTAGGCTAATTTTTATATGTATGTTTTAGTGTCCTTAGTTGTGTTTAAATTTGTGTTTGTTATGTTAAAACCTCATGTGATAAATTGGACAGAATGATCAGTGACATGGGCATATTATTAGGCTGTGCACGAATGCATTGATCTGTGTACATAATTTTCTTTTCCAAATGTAGTTTTAAAATTTTTTTTTCCAATGAGGTGTTTTGTGGTTTCAACCTTGATATGGCTCTACATGGTAAGCCGTGCTTTAACAGTGTTGGTAAACATTTGGTTTTACCTATCAGTTGATTTCAGTGTCTTTTATCAGTTGATTTCAGTGTATTTTACTGCGTATGATATTAAGATAGAGTATAATCTGCAGAATATGACATAGTCAGTCTTTTCATGTCTTTGTGATGGTTGTAGACATAGAGATGTGTGACCATGACCATTGTTGTCATGTGTTTGTGGTGGTTGTAGACATAGAGATGTGTGACCATGACCATTGTTGTCATGTCTTTGTGATGGCTGTAGACATAGAGATGTGTGACCATGACCATTGTTGTCATGTGTTTGTGGTGGTTGTAGACATAGAGATGTGTGACCATGACCATTGTTGTCATGTGTTTGTGGTGGTTGTAGACATAGAGATGTGTGACCATGACCATTGTTGTCATGTGTTTGTGGTGGTTGTAGACATAGAGATGTGTGACCATGACCATTGTTGTCATGTGTTTGTGGTGGTTGTAGACATAGAGATGTGTGACCATGACCATTGTTGTCATGTGTTTGTGGTGGTTGTAGACATAGAGATGTGTGACCATGACCATTGTTGTCATGTGTTTGTGGTGGTTGTAGACATAGAGATGTGTGACCATGACCATTGTTGTCATGTGTTTGTGATGGTTGTAGACATAGAGATGTGTGACCATGACCATTGTTGTCATGTGTTTGTGATGGTTGTAGACATAGAGATGTGTGACCATGACCACTGTTGTCATGTGTTTGTGTGGTTGTAGACATAGAGATGTGTGACCATGACCATTGTTGTCATGTGTTTGTGGTGGTTGTAGACATAGAGATGTGTGACCATGACCATTGTTGTCATGTGTTTGTGATGGTTGTAGACATAGAGATGTGTGACCATGACCATTGTTGTCATGTGTTTGTGGTGGTTGTAGACATAGAGATGTGTGACCATGACCATTGTTGTCATGTGTTTGTGGTGGTTGTAGACATAGAGATGTGTGACCATGACCATTGTTGTCATGTGTTTGTGGTGGTTGTAGACATAGAGATGTGTGACCATGACCATTGTTGTCATGTGTTTGTGATGGTTGTAGACATAGAGATGTGTGACCATGACCGTTGTTGTCATGTGTTTGTGAGGTTGTAGACATAGAGATGTGTGACCATGACCATTGTTGTCATGTGTTTGTGATGGTTGTAGACATAGAGATGTGTGACCATGACCATGACCATTGTTGTCATGTGTTTGTGATGGTTGTAGACATAGAGATGTGTGACCATGACCATGACCATTGTTGTCATGTGTTTGTGGTGGTTGTAGACATAAGAGATGTGTGACCATGACCATTGTTGTCATGTGTTTGTGATGGTTGTAGACATAAGAGATGTGTGACCATGACCGTTGTTGTTATGTGTTTGTGGTGGTTGTAGACATAGAGATGTGTGACCATGACCATTGTTGTTGTGTCTTTGTGGTCATGTAGACATAGAGATGCCTGACCATGACCTTGAACCCCCTCGATTCTGTCGTCGTGCTTTGGAGCGGATCTTGAATGACTGGACAGCTGTGCGAGCTATGATCTTCAGTGGCCTGAAACAAGGACCTAGCAGGTAAGGGTGTGTGTGTGTGTGTGTGTGTGTGTGTGTGTGTGTGTGTGTGTGTGTGTGTGTGTGTTGTGTATGCGTTTTTGTGGTGTGTGTTGTGTGTGTGTGTGTGTGAGAGAGAGAGAGAGAGAAAGAGTTTGTGTGTAGGAGCATGAGAGTGTGAGAGAGAGATTGTGTGCGTGTGTGTATGCATGAGTGCATGAGAGTGTATATGTGAGACTTAAGTAGGTGTGTGCGAGTTACTCTGTGTGTGTGTGCGTGTGTGTGTGTGTGTGCGTGTGCGTGTGCGTGTGCGTGTGTGTGTGTGTGTGTATGAGTGAGTGGGTGAGATTATGTATGAGACTGAAATGGGTACATGCGAGTTATAGTACATGTATGTGTGTATGTGTAAGGGTACATTGGTAGAAGAACATAACTGAAAAAAAATACTTGGTGGGTGAATATGTACATTAAACATCCTTTAAGGCTGTCAGTGGTTGGCTTGTGGACACATGCAGACACCCACCAAAGATAAAGACTGTACAACGACATAGTGAAGTGTGGTCAGTTCACCTACTAGCTTGAGTTCTCTGTGCTCCACTAAACAGTCTGATTGTGTGTAATGTGCAGTGAGTCCACATGTGTTTGGAGGATAATGGTGTACCAGAACACTTTACAATGATGATAAATAATAATAATGATAATAATGGTGATTATGATGATGATGATGATGATGATAGATGATAGATAATGATGATAAGTTTCAGTTTCTGTTTCTAAAAGACGATGTCTGTGTGCTCGGAATGAGTTCCATATGCATTACCGTCACAGGTGCCATGTGTATGGTGATCATGGCACAAGCTGTGTATCGTTATCATCGTCATCATCATCATTATCATCATCATCATTGTTATTATTATAAATTATTATTTCATGATCATTATCATCATCAAATATCACACTCAGTCTGACAGTTGATGATAATGATAAATAATTTATAATGATAATTGATGATGATAGTAGTAATAACAGTACTCATAATTATAATGATGATGACAACAATAATAATGATGATGATAATGAGAGCGACGATGACGTTGATGATGTGTGTCCCAGTGGAGACGCAATGTACGAAGAACAGATGTACCTGGAAAGTCAGAGCGGCACGGCCCGTCTGGACAAGTTCACACACTCCCTGCTGGTCAAGAGCAACATTGAGGTCAATTGTCCCCCCCCCCCCCACCCCCCCACCCCCCATTCACCTTCATCTGTTGTTTCAACAATTGGAATAATTGTGGGTAGGAGAAAAGAGGAGGAACAAAGAGTGAGGGCTTGGTTGTTTGACTTCCTCATCCTGTCCACCAGCTGAAAACTTTGCAATCCTTTCACTGTCTCGCGCTTAACACAAATGATGATACAGTGAGAACGATAGTAGTAATGATAAGAAGAAAGCCATTCTGATCGTATTAATCGTGTATTTCAATTTTTGAGATGAAGTGAAAATTTCTGTCCCTGAGGCACAAGTCTTTGTCTGAAAACAGTAAACCATAATATATCGTCTGACCGCTCATTTATATAGATTTCTTTTTCATGCTTGTAATGTCAAGCTTTTCCCCTGGGGATGCCGGGGCTCTTATCTTTCAGTATAAATAGTATCCCCACCTTCTGGAAATTCTGTGTTAGAAATTTCCTTTTTTCTGTCACTGTCTTTGTTTCTTCCTTGTTGCTTTGCGTTCTGTCATTTCTTCCAATCATTTTCTGCCTTGTTGGTCCATTCACCTGTATGTGTTCGAATAAAGTCTTGCATACTTTTTCTTAGGATTGATCATTGGGTACATGTGTTAAGTGCATTTTTGGCTCTAGGGAGGTGAGATATATGGAAGCAATTTTAGGTAATTTAGGCCCGTTTTTTTATGTTTCGGTGTCCTTATTTATGTTTAAATGAGTGGTCAACGCCAGGGGCATCTCCATAGATTATGTGCGCGAATGCATTGATATGTGTATTTAATTTTCTTTTTCCTGTTGAAGTATTGGTATGTTTTGAATGGTTATAGCCCTTATATGGGTCTGCGCAGTCGGCTGGGGTTTAAACAATAATGATAACATAACTTCATATAGGATTTATTTTTCATGCTTGTGTTGTGAAGCTGCAGTGATGATGTTCTGGCTTCTTGTACTTTTTGCTTGTGCCTTGTTTTGTTTGATGAAACATCAGCAGTCTTGTTCTCAGATGTTGGACATACTGCTGGGAACTATCGTGCGGGAAATGAGGAACACTCAGGTCCCCAGCCGTGTGGAGGAGGCGCGCATGGTCGCTCGACGTCTGGTGCGCTCCATCGCCCGCGTCTACGTCGTCCTCAACGTGGAGATGACCCCGTCCACCGGCAAAAAACGCTGGTGAGGACTTGTGTAAAAGTTTGGCTGTGGTTTTTGTTATACTTTCTCCATTTATTTTGACGGGTTGTTTTTGATGTGGTATTAGCCCTGATGTGGCTCTGGTGGTTAGCCGGGCTTTAACCCTTTCAGCCCTAAGTACTTCTACACCTCTGATACCCTCAACCCTGAGTATTTTTAGAGAAATTGTAGCGAAAACCGGTGTCTCAGAAGAAATCCTTCTAATGCTTAAAAATTTGCCAGGAAGAAAATATAGGGTGTCTGGAATTCGGTAATATAAACAGGATGTGGCAGAGGAGAGTAGGTGCCGGTAGGTCGCGTACCGCACGCCAGCACCATACCAGGCCAGGTCAACAAGACATGTCAGGCCGCTCTTGCGGCCTGCCGGGTCCAGAGGTATTAATCGCACTGGCCGCCGCATCGGCCAGCCGGGTTCAAAGGGTTAAACAGTATGAAGTGAACTTTCTCCATGCGCATCAATTTGATTCACCTGTTAGTGTTACAGGGTTTGGTGTTGGCCACTGCACACTTTGTCACCACCATCTCCCTCCAGGCCGCTCTACCTTGACTTTTGTGGACAACTTCTTGAATATTTAGGCCACTGATGTTGGTTATGTTCTTGATGTATGAGATTGGAGGTCTGATTTCTTCCTTTTTGCCACTGATTTTCCTTGAAAGATGGTTGCCACGAGGTCCGTGTTCTTGCTGTGTGACGCATGGCCAATGTATTTTAGTCTTCTCTTGTGTATTGTGCTAGTAGTTTTCTGGTGGAATCAAGTCTGTTAAAAAAAAAAAAAGCCCTACAAGATGCTAAGCATTTATACATAGTAGTAATAACAAACCTCTGGGAAAAGCCAGACAGCAGAAGGTCCTCAGAGAAAAAAACGTCACTCATAAGGAAGATTAGGAAAAGACAGGCAACATTTATAGGCCATTTTATGAGGAAGGGGGATTTGGAGCACCTGGTCACAACGGGGAAGCTGGAGGGAAAGAGAGCACCAGTTAGACCCAGGGAGAGACTGCTGGACGGACTTGCAGAGTGGCTGGGGATGAGGAGGGTGGGGGAGATGCTGGGGGCAACGAGAAATAGAGATGGTTGGAAGTGCATGGTCGCCATATGGCAGGGCACCTGATGATGATGATGATGATGATGACTTCAGAAAGGCAAGAGTAAGTGGCCTTCAAGGGGAGGGACCTGGGAAATCAAGTCTCTTTCTCAAATGTGTTATATCAGGACAGCTGGGCAAACGTCTTGCTTTTCATGATTTTCAACTGCCGTAGGATCTTTAGCATGCACAGGCCAGAAGGCATACGGGTCCAACTTGTGTTTCGTCCCCTGTGCTAGAAATGTTCTCTTTTCTGTCACTCTCTTGTTTCTGCCTTACTTCTTTGTTGTCTGTCATCTCTTCCCATTACTTTTACTTCTTTGTTGTCTGTCATCTCTTCCCATTACTTTTACTTCTTTGTTGTCTGTCATCTCTTCCCATTACTTTTACTTCTTTGTTGTCTGTCATCTCTTCCCATTACTTTTACTTCTTTGTTGTCTGTCATCTCTTCCCATTATTTTACTTCTTTGTTGTCTGTCATCTCTTCCCATTATTTTTACTTCTTTGTTGTCTGTCATCTCTTCCCATTACTTTTACTTCTTTGCTGTCTGTCATCTCTTCCCATTACTTTTACTTCTTTGCTGTCTGTCATCTCTTCCCATTACTTTTACTTCTTTGCTGTCTGTCATCTCTTCCATTATTTTTACTTCTTTGTTGTCTGTCATCTCTTCCCATTACTTTTACTTCTTTGCTGTCTGTCATCTCTTCCCATTATTTTTACTTCTTTGTTGTCTGTCATCTCTTCCCATTACTTTTACTTCTTTGCTGTCTGTCATCTCTTCCCATTATTTTTACTTCTTTGTTGTCTGTCATCTCTTCCCATTATTTTTACTTCTTTGCTGTCTGTCATCTCTTCCCATTATTTTTACTTCTTTGTTGTCTGTCATCTCTTCCCATTACTTTTACTTCTTTGTTGTCTGTCATCTCTTCCCATTACTTTTACTTCTTTGTTGTCTGTCATCTCTTCCCATTACTTTTACTTCTTTGTTGTCTGTCATCTCTTCCCATTACTTTTACTTCTTTGCTGTCTGTCATCTCTTCCCATTATTTTTACTTCTTTGTTGTCTGTCATCTCTTCCCATTACTTTTACTTCTTTGTTGTCTGTCATCTCTTCCCATTACTTTTACTTCTTCGTTGTCTGTCATCTCTTCCCATTACTTTTACTTCTTTGTTGTCTGTCATCTCTTCCCATTATTTTTACTTCTTTGTTGTCTGTCATCTCTTCCCATTACTTTTACTTCTTTGCTGTCTGTCATCTCTTCCCATTACTTTTACTTCTTTGTTGTCTGTCATCTCTTCCCATTATTTTTTTGCCTTGCTGGTCCATTTGCCTGTATGTGTTCTGTGAGGACTTACATACTTAGGATTGATAACTGGGTCTCACCTGTCGCTGTTACTGGGTTTGATGTTGGCCGCTGCACACTTTGTCATCACCATCTTCCTCCAGGCGCTCTGTCTTGACTGAAGTGGACAATTTCTGAATATTTGGACCACTGATGTTGGTTATGTTCTCGATGTATGAGATCGGAGGTCTGCCCGTCTTCCTTTTTGCTACTGTTTTTTCTTGAAAGATGGTTGCCATTAGGTCTGTGTTCTTGCTGCATGATACACGGGCAATGTTACATTAGTCTTCTCTTGTTGATGTCTGCTAGTAGTTTTCTGATGGTATCAAGTTCTTCCAGGACACTTCATTTAGTTCTGCTATCTGTCCATTTGACATGTAGTAGTCTCTGATAAAATCGCATCTCTGCTGCCTCAATTCTTCTGATAATTGGGTACATGTATTAACTGTATTTTTGTCTCTAAGGAAATGTGATGTGCAGAAGTGATTTTAGGTAATTTATGCCAATTTTTAAAATATTTTTTAGTGTACCTATGTTTACATTTGTATTCAGGCTTTGATTATTTTTAAACTTTCTGGTAATGAATTGGAGTGGTCAACGCCAGGGGCATATCCTTGGATTATGTGCGTGAATGCATTGATATGTGTATGTAATTTTATGTTCCAGGTGTTTTTTTCTTTATTTTTTTAACCAGATGTGTATGTTTTGAAATGGTTATAGCTCTGATATGGCTCAGCACAATTGGCTAGGCTTTAAACAGTAAGAAATAAGATGTGATGGAATGTTGACTGCTGGTCCATTCACCTGTATGTGTTCTATATAGTCTTACGTACTTCCTCTTAGGATTGATAATTGGGTTCATCTGTTAAGTACATTTTTTGCTCTAGGGAAATGAGATATACAGAAGCAGTTTTAGCTAACTTAGGCCCGTTTTCATGTATATTTTTGTGTCCTTATTAGATGTTTAAATTTGGATTCAGGTTTGTTTATTAAATCCCCTGTGCGATAAATTGGATGGAGTGGTCAGTGCCAGGAGCATGTCCTTAGATTATGTGCACGAATGCATTGATATGTGTACTTAATTTGCTTTTTTTTTTCTCTGTCGAACTAATGTGTTTGGAAATGGTTATGGCCCTGATATGGCTCTACGCAGTCTGCTGGGCTTTAAACAAAAATAACAATAACTCACCAGGGGTACCTTACATAGATACACATTGCTCATTTCGTCCTCTTTCAGTGCCAGTTTCCCAGCCAGCCAGCCCATCATCAAGTGCCGTCGTGCCTTCCAGGCTCTGGTGCCCATAGCTATAGAGGAGCTGTGCCAGACGGCCACCTCCCTCATCATCCCCGTGCGCCTGGGCGTGGCTCGCCCCACTGCGCCCTTCTCCCTCGTCTCCGCTCATGTGGATGCGGTGCAGGTGAGGTGTTGATGATTTGCGGAAGGATGTTTTGGCTTCTTTTTTGTTTGTTTTTTTAGCCATGTGTACTTTCGCAGACACAGGTATGCATGTGTGTACATGCTCTCGTGTGCGCACTCAGACACACAAGTGCATGCACGCACATGCCTATGCACACGCGCGCGCGCACACACACACACACTCACTCGCACACACACACACACACACACATGGAGACAACACACACACACACACACACACACACACACACACACACACACACACACACACACACACACACACACACACACACACACACCACACGCACATGGAGACAACACACACACAAATACACACACACACACACACACACACACACACACACACTGGAACAACACACACACACACACACACACACACCACACCACACCACACCACAACCACACCACACCACACCACACCACACCACACACACATGCACATACACACACACACACCACGCATACGCATGTATGCAGAGATTCTGATTTTTTTTGCAGGTAGATTTGTCGTGTGCATTACATACATTCACCTTGCACATGCTTACAAACACATGTACCCGAGACACGCAACCACCACCTTTCAGATGTGTGTATTGTCTTTTTCTATTGTTAATTTTATTACCATGTAAATGCTTTTACTTTTTATCCCTGCCAGAACACATTTTATCTTGTACTGCTCTTCATTCGTACTCTTTTTGACCATAGTGCTTTTTCTTTTTTTTCTTCCTTTTTCAAAATTTTTTTTTACACCTTAGTATGCATTTATGTGAATACTCGTGAAACCTTGTAGGTTTTTGTGCGTTCGTATGCATGTATATCATGCGTGCGCATGTTAACCTTCATGGCCCTTACGACTGTTTCAGGGAAGCGAGGAGGTTTTGCCATCGACCCCCTCCCCCCTCGCCCTGCCTCTGCGGACAGTTCCCGTGACAACATCTCCCTTTTCCCTCGCTCCCCTCCTCACCCACACCCACAGGTCCCTGCCCACCAGGAGGACGATGATGGTGAGGGTGCCGTACACGAGGTATGTCGAGGGTCGGGGAGGGTGGGGTTTGACTTTGGAAGAGAGATTGGGGCAGGGGTTGTAGTGTGTGGGGGTGGTGGGGATGGGGAGACATGACGATAGTTTGGAGTGATGGATAAGAATTAACCCTTTGACTCCAGCAGCTTGTCACAGCACCTTGCATTGTCAACCATTGCAAGCAGAGCAGAAACTCAACCCTTTGACTCCACCAGTTTCCTGCAGGAAGCTGGTGGATAGGGTGAGAGAGTCGAAGGTTAATTTTCAGTGTGGTTGATCGTTGATTGATGTGTGCCTTTGGTGTGTTGCATATATGGTGTGTGTATGTTTATGTGTGTGTATGTGTTTGGTGTGTTGCATATGGTGTGTGTATGTTTATGTTGTGTATGTGTTTGGTGTGTTGCATTTTGGTGTTGTATGTTTATGTGTGTGTATGTGTTTGGTGTGTTGCATATAGTGTGTGTATGTTTGTGTATGTGTTTGGTGTGTTGCATATGGTGTGTGTATGTTTATGTGTGTGTATGTTGTTTTGGTGTGTTGCATATGGTGTGTGTATGTTTATGTGTGTATGTGTTTGGTGTGTTGCATATGGTGTGTGTATGTTTATGTGTTGTGTGTGTTGTGTGTGTGTTGCATATGGTGTGTGTATGTTTATGTGTGTTATGTGTTTGGTGTGTTGCATATGGTGTGTGTAGTTTATTGTGTTATGTGTTTGGTGTGTTGCATATGGTGTGTGTATTATGTGTTTGTGTTGGTTGTTGCATATGGTGTGTGTATGTTTATGTGTGTGTATGTGTTTGGTGTGTTGCATATGGTGTGTGTATGTTTATGTGTGTGTATGTGTTTGGTGTGTTGCATATGGTGTGTGTATGTTTATGTGTGTGTATGTGTTTGGTGTGTTGCATATGGTGTGTGTATGTTTAGTGTGTGTATGTGTTTGGTGTGTTGCATATGGTGTGTGTGTATGTTTAGTGTGTGTATGTGTGTGTGTTGATTTGTGTGTTGTATGTTATGTTTGTGTATGTGTTTGGTGTGTTGCATATGGTGTGTGTATGTTTATGTGTGTGTATGTGTTTGGTGTGTTGCATATGGTGTGTGTATGTTTATGTGTTGTATGTGTTTGGTGTGTTGCATATGGTGTGTGTATGTTTATGTGTGTGTATGTGTTTGGTGTGTTGCATATGGTGTGTGTATGTTTATGTGTGTGTATGTGTTTGGTGTGTTGCATATGGTGTGTGTATGTTTTATGTGTTTGGTGTGTTGCATATGTGTTTTGTATGTTTATGTTTGTGTATGTGTTTGGTGTGTTGCATATGGTGTGTGTATGTTTATGTGTGTGTATGTGTTTGGTGTGTTGCATATGGTTAGTGTTTGGTGTGTTGCATATGGTGTGTGTATGTTTATGTGTGTGTATGTGTTTGGTGTGTTGCATATGGTGTGTGTATGTTTATTGTGTGTATGTTTGTGTGTTGCATATGGTGTGTGTATGTTTATGTGTGTGTATGTGTTTGGTGTGTTGCATATGGTGTATGTTTATGTGTGTGTATGTGTTTGGTGTGTTGCATATGGTGTGATGTATGTTTAGTGTGTGTTATGTGTTTGGTGTGTTGCATATGGTGTGTGTATGTTTATGTGTGTGTATGTGTTGTTGTTGCATATGGTGTGTGTATGTTTATGTGTGTGTATGTGTTTGGTGTGTTGCATATGGTGTGTGTATGTTTATGTGTGTATGTGTTTGGTGTGTTGCATATGTGTGTGTATGTTTATGTGTGTGTATGTGTTTGGTGTGTTGCATATGGTGTGTGTATGTTTGTGTGTATGTGTTTGGTGTGTTGCATATGGTGTGTGTGTATGTTTATGTGTGTGTATGTGTTTGGTGTGTTGCATATGGTGTGTGTATGTTTATGTGTGTGTATGTGTTTGGTGTGTTGCATATGGTGTGTGTATGTTTATGTGTGTGTATGTGTTTGGTGTGTTGCATATGGTGTGTGTATGTTTGTATGTGTTTGGTGTGTTGCATATGGTGTGTGTATGTTTATGTGTGTGTATGTGTTTGGTGTGTTGCATATGGTGTGTGTATGTTTATGTGTGTGTGGTGTGTTGCTATGGTGTGTTGTATGTTTGATGTGTTTGTGTGTTGCATAGGGTGTGTGTATGTTTATGTGTTTGGTGTGTTGCATATGGTGTGTGTATGTTTATGTGTGTGTATGTGTTTGGTGTGTTGCATATGTGTGTGTGTTGTTTATGTGTGTGTATGTGTTTGGTGTGTTGCATATGGTGTTGTATGTTTATGTGTGTGTGTGTTTGAATACATTGTGTTTGTATTGTGCTGCTGTCTGCAGAGACAGGTTTGATTTCCCTTTTTTATATCTGAGAAATCAATGTCTTGGCTGTGTTTCCTTTAATGTGTTGGTTTTTTGCTGCTCATCATTAACTTTGTAGACACGAGTCAAAACATTAACAGCTTACATGATGGTGATTTTGATAAATGATAGTCATGATGGTGATGTTGATGGTGGTGGTGGTGATAATAGACATGGCGTGATGATGATGACATCAGAATAGATACTCATACTGATAACGCTACTGATGAGGACAGTGATGATAATGATGGTGGTGGGAAAAATACGATGATGTTGACAGCGATTAGTAATGGTGCTGCTGCTGACATTAGTGATGATAATGATGATGACATGTGATAAGGATTTTTACAAATTGATGATAAACATGATGATAATGGTGGTGATAGTGGTGGTGGTGGTGATGATGATTTTCATGATGATGGTGGTGGTGGTGTGTGGTGGTAGTAGTGATGATGATGACGACATCAAAACGATTAACAATACTGATAATGACGACACTGTTGACAATAAATGATGATGATGATTGGTAGTGATGATGACAATAACGATGATAATGATGATGGTGTTGATACAGGGAGAAGGAGGTGAGGTGATGCAGGTGGACGAGGACCACTCGGACCATGAGGACAGACAGTCAGAACACTCTGACCACGACAACGACCCTGAAAAGACCGTGAGGCTCCTCCGCCTGATAATGATGATGGTAGGTCTTTTGTACGCCACGCCTGTGGCCTGGATTGTCACACAGGTACTATCGCTTTGTTAAGAATGTTCATGATGATAGAATAGATGACAGTTACATGACAGTTATACATAACAAATCTTGACATGTAAATCAGTTCAAAGCATGCATTCTCATCATTTACCAAGATATTCACTTACAAAGACCAAAACTCGAGGGATCCCCACCTTCTGGAAATTCTGTGCAAGAAATTTCCTCTTTCTTGTCACTCTTTGTTTCTGCCTTGTTCCTTTGCTTTCTGTCATTTCTACCTATCATTTTCTGCCTTGCTGGTCCATTCACCTGTATGTGATTGATAAAGTCTTACGTACTTTTTCTTAGGATTGATAATTGGGTACATGTATTAAGTACGTTTTTGGCTCTAGGGAGGTGAGATACACGGAAATAATTTTAGGTAATTTATGCCTGTTTTTATGTTTTGGTGTCCTTAGATATGCTTATATTTGTATTCAGGTATGTTTTTTTTAAATCCTCTGTGCGATGAAATGGACAGAGTGTTCAACGCCAGGGGCATGTCAGATTATGTGCGTGAATGCATTGATATGTATACTTCAATTTCCCCCCCCCCCCCTGTTGAAGTTTTGTATGGTTTGAAATGGTTATCGCCCTGATATGGCTTTAGGCAGTGGGCTGGGCTTTAAACAACAATAACAACAACAACAACGAGGGCACAAAACACACATAAACCGGAGGAGGGGAGTAGGACAAAAGGATGGACACATAGAGGGGGAAATCACTGCTGGACAAAAAGATTGTGTGTTGTTTGAAATCTGGTCATGTTGATGATAGCAGTATTAGTTCAGGCCAAGCTGTTACATTTTGAATAATAATAATGTGAAACTTTTGTGTAGGCTAGCGCAGCTTGTTTCCAGAGACAGAGCTCTTCAGTACAGGCACAGCTATTAACCCTTTCTCTCCTACACCCTGTCCACCAGCATCCTATGTTGTCAGCAGTGCTAACAAAGCCAAAACTTTACACTTCTGACTCCCTCACCCTGTCCACCAGCTTCCTGCAGGGTTTTAATTTTTGCAGTTGGTGGATAGGGTGTGGGAGCCAAAGGGTTAATGTACTATATTTCGCTTGACAGTTACTGGCTCTGTAGGCAAATACAAATTGTGCCGCAACCAATTTGCCTGTGAATTAAGTGGTGTGTGTGGCCACTGAGGTCTCGCATTTCACACCAGCATTGATGATGATAAAAGATTTTGTTCTGTGTGAACTAATACTTAACAAAACCAGTTGTGGTAGTGTAGTGGTTAGCACAAAGGACTAACAACTTGAAGGCTGTGGGTTCGAATCCAAATCGGTCTTTTCAAAATCATTGTTGGATTTTTTTCCAATCCTGTCGGGCTCCTACCTGGAAATGAGCATTTTATGGGCTTATTGAAAAGACTGGGACCACACAGTTGAGTCTCATCCATTTCAGGGATGCGACATTGAGGGTGTTGCTCAATTCTCCTGTCCAAGACCGCAGGTGTCTGTTATCTCTTGGGCCTTCTTGTACTCAAAAAAAAAAAAAAAAAAAAAAAAAGAGGGGGTGGAATTTCATGGGCCTTCATCTGGTGTTGTGCTTCATGTCTTCATTTATGTTTGTTGTTTTTGTTAACCCTTTTGACTCCAGCACCCTTTCCACAAACTGCAAAAACTTAACCCTTTGATTTCTGAATCTTGTCCACCAACTTCCGGCAGGAAGCTGACGTTTCGGATGAGGGAATCAAAGAGTTAAGTTTTTGCTTTGCTTGCACGTTGGCAGTGCAGGATGCTTGTGGACAGGGTGCAGGAGTCAAAGTGTTAAACTGTTGCTATTTCTTTGATAGAAAGTTGTGTGTGAGACAATATATGATATGAACTAGTGCCGTCATGTTGGTGAAATGTGAATGTTATGTGATGTGTGCGCCAGGCCCCGGGGAGAGTGACATGGACCTCGACCTGCTGGCCGAGTCGGAAAGTGACAGCGAAAGCAGTCACAGCAACCAGGATAACGTCAGTATCCAGCGCAGTGCTGTTACCGCTGCCACCGCCGGCTCTGATGCAGGTGAGTTACCGTAGCAGCACATTAACCCTTTGACTCCCCGCAGCCTGTCCACCAGCGTCCTGCATTGTCGACCTAGCAAAGCAAAAACAACCATTTTACTCACTCATGCTATCCACTGGCTTCCTGCAGGAAGCTGGTGGACAGGGTGAGGGAGTCAAAGGGTTCAGTTTTTGCACTTGGTGGATGGGCTGCGGGAGTCAAAGGGTTAACCTTTTGAGTCCTGCATCCTGTACACCAGTGTCCTGCATTGTCAACAACGCTAGCAAAGCAAAAACTTAACCCTTTGATTCACTCACCATATCCACCAGTTTCCTGCAGGAAGCTGGTGGATAGGGTAAGGGAGTCAAAGGGTTGTTTTTTGCAGTTGGTGGATATGTGGGAGTCAAAGGGTTAAGTTTTTTGCAGTTGGTGGATATGATGTGGGAATCAAAGGGTTAAGTTTTTGCAGTTGGTGGATATGATGTGGGAATCAAAGGGTTAAGTTTTTGCAGTTGGTGGATATGATGTGGGAGTCAAAGGGTTAAGTTTTTGCAGTTGGTGGATATGATGTGGGAGTCAAAGGGTTAAGTTTTTGCAGTTGGTGGATATGATGTGGAAGTCAAAGGGTTATGTTTTTGCAGTTGGTGGATATGATGGAGTCAAAGGGTTGGGGTTTTTTTTGCAGTTGGTGGATATGATGTGGGAGTCAAAGGGTTCAGTTTTTGCAGTTGGTGGATATGATGTGGGAATCAAAGGGTTAAGTTTTTGCAGTTGGTGGATATGATGTGGGAGTCAAAGGGTTCAGTTTTTGCAGTTGGTAGATTTAGTGTGGGAGTCAAAGGGTTCAGTTTTTGCAGTTGGTGGATATGATGGGAATCATAGGGTTAAGATTTTGCAGTTGGTGGATATGATGTGGGAATCAAAGGGTTAAGTTTTTGCAGTTGGTGGATATGATGTGGGAGTCAAAGGGTTAAGTTTTTGCAGTTGGTGGATATGGTTTGGGAGTCAAAGGGTTAAGTTTTTGCAGTTGGTGGATATGGTTTGGGAGTCAAAGGGTTCAGTTTTTGCAGTTGGTGGATCTGGTGCAGGAGTCAAAGGGTTAATGAGGGTGTGGGAGAGAGCAGGTGGGATGAACCAGTGCAGTAGTTTGTGCAAGCTGGTCGTTGTGGTTTGGTGGAGACCATCAGTCGTTGTCACAAAGTGGTGGGTGGACGTGTTTGGTGCACGTTGTGTGGCTATGTCCTGGGGTTTGTCATCTCCCCACCTTGCCGTTCGTTTGTACACAAGGTAACTGATGACTGGGTCTGAATGGATCTTGCAACGTGTGGCTGTTTGCCCCTATCCACCTCACCCCCTTCTTTGCTTGATGAAATGACTATCGAGTGGCGTCAGGAGCTTGGGAGGTGGTTGCCTTGAGAGTGGTGAGGCATTGGTGTTCTGGGCCCCATTCACAGCCTCGCGGCATTTCTTGTTAACCCTTTGACTCCTGCACTCTGTCCACCAGCATCTTGCATTGTCAAGCATGTTCGCAAAACAAACGCTTAATCCTCTGACTCCCTTACCCTATCCCAGCTTCCTACAGGAAGCTGGTGGATTGGGTGAGGGAGTCAGAGGTTAAGTTTTTGCAGTTGATGGTTAGGGTGCGGGAGTCAAAGGGTTAACTTCTTAACCTATACTTTTTAACTTCCCTAAGAACAAATGATCTTGAGAGAGTGGGAGGTGTTGGTTAGTTGAGCCCTGTGGTGCATGTTCATGAATGCAATGCACTTGTCGGTGACATGCGTGCGATATGTGTTAACCTGCGCAGGTCTGGGGAGCATTCCTCGCTTCTCAGAAGAGGACTCTGGTGAATCGTCGAATCAGGAGGACGAGTACGACAGTGAGGCCGGCGAGAGCGAGGAGCATGACGATGAGTATGTCTACATGGACGAGCAGTTGGAACGACGCTCCACCACTGGTGAAGATCTCACTTCTCTTTTCTTTGAAATGTAGAAAAGAAAGAAGACAGACAAAAAAGTCAAATAAAACAAACAAAAAGACGGTGGTATTGATAAAGTTAACTGTTTGAATTATGAGTGAAAACTGTCCTTAGCCCCTTACTCCCAAAACTGCACCCTCAGGTAGAAAAAAACGTGTGTGCAAGAACAGAAACACAGAATTATTCAGAGCTGAGATTTTCCAGTGCGCATAAATTTTTGATGGAAAATGGTGGTAGATATCAGACAATTAACTGTAATGAGGACCAGGGTTAGAGCAACTCCCAAACGTGGCTATAACCATGGTTGGGAGTGGAAGGGTTAATGAAGAAGGAAAATGAAGACGTATGTCCTCATATGTACGTACATGCCCACAAACTCGCTTCAGCACACATAACTTATACATTTTGTTCATATGTCTTATATGGTAGTAGCAAAATTTTTTCATATGTAATATTTATGGTAGTAGCAAAAACGGCCAAAGAGAGCCATACAGAAGATCCTCAGAATTTGCACAGTGATGGATGGATAATAGCAATAGTAATAGTGATGATGATAATAATAATATTCATCAGTTATAATATTTGATATTCACAAGGCCATCAGTCAATAATAATGAGAATAATAAAAGTATTCACTAGTTATAGTATTTATGATATTCACAAGGCCATCAGTCAGTAATAATGAGAATAATAACAATATTCACTAGTTATTGTATTTATGATATTCACAAGGCCATCAGTCAGTAATAATGAGAATAATAACAATATTCACTAGTTATAGTATTTATGATATTCACAAGGCCATCAGTCAGTAATAATGAGAATAATAACAATATTCACTAGTTATAGTATTTATGATATTCACAAGGCCATCAGTCAATAATAATGAGAATAATAAAAGTATTCACTAGTTATAGTATTTATGATATTCACAAGGCCATCAGTCAATAATAATGAGAATAATAACAATATTCACTAGTTATAGTATTTATGATATTCACAAGGCCATCAGTCATGCTGTATAAATGTAAAGCGCAGAATCTCATCTTTCACGCAAACATTCACTCATAGTGTTACCCTTTGACTTCTGCACCCTGTCCACCAGCACCCTACATTGTCAGCCATGCTAGTGACGCAAAAACTTGATCCTTTGATTCCCCCACCCTGTCCACAGATTCAGGAAGCTGGTGGAGAGGGTGAGGGATTCAGGAGTTGCGTTTTTGCAATTGGTGGATAGGATGTGGGAATTAACTCACTCGCTACGTACAATTATGCCCATGATCAGGATTTAATGGGTCAGTCATGGGGCACCACTTATCATGGGGCACAGTTTATCAATCAGCCATGTTATAGACTTTACCTACCCCCTTCTAAATCAGGCAATCCAAATGTCAGCGAATTCGCGGATATCCGCAAAAGGGAAGTATTTGCATGTTTTGTTCACTGTTAACAATGCTTGTGACCTTTTTTTCTTTTTTTGAAATACTTAGATTTATCTTTCACCAGAGGGGGTTAAATTTCCATTTACTACACTAAAATGCTTCAGCTTCTGGGGGCAGCGCTCCCAGACCCCCACCAGGGCCTCTGCCCCTGAACCCGGGGCCTAGACCCCCAGCATTTTTTTCCTTGAAACACATTGTTGCTTGAATGGATTGCCTGTATGTAAACTCCTTTCCTCAGCATGGGAAATGGGTCGGCACCGCATTCTTGTAGAATGCTGCTGTACACTTGTTTGTGTGTCTTTTTCTAAATGCAGGAATGAAGGGAATAAAAGTACTCTGCCAAATCCAGAGGCAGAGGAAGTAATGATTCGTACAAAATTAGACAGCAAAGAGTTGAGGCAGGATGAAGAATGGTCATACACATAGAAATCCATTCCCTCAGGTCAGCAGGTAGGTTTGTATGGATTACTATGCTTAGATAGGGAGGGCTCACAGGAGATGTATAGGTTTGTATGGATTACTATGCTTAGATAGGGAGGGCTCACAGGAGATGTGTAGGTTTGTATGGATTACTATGCTTAGATAGGGAGGGCTTACAGGAGATGTAGCCTGCAAAAGGAGGAGAAGAAGAAAAAGAAAAAACGTTCTCCAGTTTGTGAGAGATGAAAATATTCTGAAAAGTGTTCTGCAGCCTGTGAGAGAGATGAAACATACTGTGCAGGCACTCATGGTCAGCGCACACTTCAGGCGCCACAGACCATGCAGTGGGCCATACGTCGTCTGGAGCCGGCCGCTGCCACCACCACCTCCGCCACCCGCCCCTCCACCACCACCAGCAACACCACCAGCACCCGCCGTAGCGACAACAGTGAGTGAATGATTGTGGGTGCATGCGTGTACATGCATATATGTATGCATCTGTTTGTATTCGTATTGATGTATGTTTTCTGTCACAGTGGGTTTATTGTGTGAAATGCGGGCTGCTGTCTCGGGGAGTATTGGTACCAGTGTGTGTCTTTCCTGTCAAAGTGGGTTTATTGTGTGAAATGCGGGCTGCTGTCTCGGGGAGTATTGGTACCAGTGTGTGTCTTTCCTGTCAAAGTGGGTTTATGGTGTGAAATGCGGGCTGCTGTCTCGGGGAGTATTGGTACCAGTGTGTGTCTTTCCTGTCAAAGTGGGTTTATGGTGTGAAATGCGGGCTGCTGTCTCGGGGAGTATTGGTACCAGTGTGTGTCTTTCCTGTCAAAGTGGGTTTATGGTGTGAAATGCGGGCTGCTGTCTCGGGGAGTATTGGTACCAGTGTGTGTCTTTCCTGTCAAAGTGGGTTTATGGTGTGAAATGCGGGCTGCTGTCTCGGGGAGTATTGGTACCAGTGTGTGTCTTTCCTGTCAAAGTGGGTTTATGGTGTGAAATGCGGGCTGCTTCTCGGGGAGTATTGGTACCAGTGTGTGTCTTTCCTGTCTTGCGCTAAGTGCTTGTTGCAAATGGGACATCAGTTTGTCATCTCAACTGAAAGACTAGCACTTGAAATCCCATTTAACCCTTTGAACCCGGCTGGCCGATGCGGTGGCCAGTGCGATTAATACCTCTGGACCCGGTAGGCCGCAGGAACGGCCTGACATGACCGGTTGACCTGGCCTGGTATGGTGCTGGCGTGCGGTATGCGACCTACCAGCACCTACTCTCATCTGCCACATCCTGTTTATATTACCGAATTCCAGACACCCTATACTTTCTTCCTGGCAAATTTTTAAGCATTAGAAGGATTTATTCTGAGACACCGGTTTTCGCTAGAATTTTTCTGAAAATACTCAGGGTTGAGGGTATC
Organism: Monoplex corrugatus; assembly: GCA_030674185.1. Classification (NCBI taxonomy): domain Eukaryota; kingdom Metazoa; phylum Mollusca; class Gastropoda; order Littorinimorpha; family Ranellidae; genus Monoplex; species Monoplex corrugatus. Next base: position 44,623,829 of record JAPXFY010000033.1, read on the forward strand.
AGAGGTCTAGAAGTACTTAGGGCTGAAAGGGTTAACAGTACGTAACTTACAAGTACATAAGCTCAGCGATTGCGAGAGACCGTGTTAACTGCAAAATACTTGATTGGGTGGTTGAGAAATTGGTAATGAGACGTCCATCGCCAGGTGCGCCAAACCAATAAGATCAAGTTTTCGGTGAGGGGGATTTCCAGTTCCACCTGTGATTCAGACTAGTGTTTCTTGCATTGTAAGCAGGTCACATACTCGATTGTGGATGCTCAAATGTGTGTGCTTGTGTGTGTGTGTTTTTGTGTATATGTGCTCATAATGTGTGTTTTTGTTTTGTGTGTCTGTGCATGTGGACAAAATTTGTATGATTCCATGACTGGATGTATGCTGCTGTGTTTGAACCATATTGCTGAGGAAGCCATGAGTTTACTTAGTTTTATGCTGACCATAATGCCATTGGTGTATAGGGCGGCAACAAAGGTTCTCCACTTCTGTCTGTTCAGACCAGCCTCTGTATGGAACCCTGTGTGTTTTCAGGGTGTTGAGGTCTCCTGTTGTTGATTGCTTGGTGTTCTTGGGTCTTCCACTCTTCAACGGCTGGCTTCTGCTGTCCATTGATACCATGAACACGTTGGTTTAGTGTCATTCTACTGTGTTATTTATCCAGTGAAGTCATGAACATGTTGGTTAAGTGTCAGACATGTCATATCTAGGTGGTGGATAGTAGCACACAGTCAGTTTTTTATCCATTGAAACCATGAGTTTACTTAGTGTATGACTGCCATATCATGGTGTTGGGGGCACAACAGGTCCCCTTTTTTTAACCAGACCCTATGGAACTGTTGGTTCAGTGTTCGATGTCATCTGTTGTTGATTGGGCCCTATGGGGTTTTTTTTCCACTCTTCAAACGTTGGTTAAGTGTCCATTGTCATGATCACGTTGGTAGTGGTCAGTCACTGTTTATTTTATCCCCTGAAGTCATGAACATGTTGGTTAGTGTCAGGCATCATATATCAGTGTGGATAGTGGCACATGTCACTGTTTTTTATCCATTAAAACCATGAACATGTTGGTTAAGTGTCAGACATGTCATATCTAGGTGGTGGATAGTGGCACACAGTCACGTATTTTTTATCCATTAAAACCATGAACATGTTGGTTAAGTGTCAGACATTGTCATATCTAGGTGGTGGATGGTGGCACACAGTCACTATATTTTTTATCCATTAAAACCATGAACATGTTGGTTAAGTGTCAGGCATGTCATCTAGGTGGTTGGATAGTGGCACACAGTCACTGTATTTTTTATCCATTAAAACCATGAACATGTTGGTTAAGTGTCAGGCATGTCATATCTAGGTGTTGGATAGTGGCACACAGTCACTGTATTTTTTATCCATTAAAACCATGAACATGTTGGTTAAGTGTCAGACATGTCATATCTAGGTGTTGGATGTGGCACAGTCACCTGTTTTTTATCCATTGAAACCATGAACATGTCTGGTTAAGGTCAGACATGTCATATCTAGGTGTTGGATAGTGGCACATGTCCCGTTTTTTATCCATTAAAACCATGAACATGTTGGTTAAGTGTTAGACATTGTCATATCTAGGTGGTGGATAGTGGCACATGTCACTGTTTTTTGTTTTTTTTATCCAGTGAAGTCATGAACACGTTTGTTTAAATGGGACTACCCCATTATTTGGGGTAACAAGGATTGAATCATGAAACAATTTAAGTCGCTATCTTCTTGGTGATGATGTATGGATGGATTGTGGTCGTTTTGTTCAGGGTCAAAGTCTGTTTATGCCAGTGACATGTCTGGACCAATGTGGTAGTAATACAGTAGCAATAGCACCCACCAGTAATGCAAGGCTTCCTGAGTTCGATTCTCTGCTTTGACAGAATGTTTCTTTCCCCGTCCGCCAGGCCTTGTGATGGTCTGGGTGCAAGACTGTCAGATGAGATGATAAACTGCATGCACTTAACCCTTTCACTCCCTCACCCTATTGGCCGGGTGCAAAAAATTAATCCTTTCATTCCCACAGCAAGCTGGTGGATAGGAAGAGTTAAGAGGGAGAGGAAGGGTTAAGTTTTTGCTTTGCTGTCATGGCTGACATTGCGGGATGCTGGTGGATAGAGTTAGGGAGTTAAAGGGTTAACGCACGTTAAAGAACCCATAGTTGTAAAAGAGTTGGCTCAGGCAGTTTCTTTTTTAGGATCATTGCACTTAGGGAGATTTCCTCTGTGCTCACCTTTTTTTTTTTTGTTTTGTTATTTTTTTGTCCCATTTTCTGCGCCACCTTACTGGCCATAGAAGCTGGCATAGTTTTTACAGTGTGCTGATGATGTCGATGAGGATGATAATCATGATGCCATGGAGTTCCATCTAGGATTGAGACTGCTTGACAGGGCTGTGCTGTACGCTTACTATCATAGTATACCCTGGCATCAGACAGGGCCAAGAGATACAGGCACCTGCGGTGTTGGTCAGAACATTTGAGCAACACCCTCAGTGATGCATCCATGAATTGGATGAGACTGTGTACTGCCAGTCTTCCCAACAATCCCACGGCAAGCTCAGCTGTGGGTATGAGCCAGTTGGAGTTGAAAAATCCCACAATGATGTTTTGAAGGAACTGATGGGGATTCGAACCCACAGCCTTCCAGCCTGTAGTCTGTTGGATGAAAAAGGATGGCGCAGCGCTCTACTCTTCCAGGAGATAGCGGCCCAGATTTCATACGATAATTGGTTGTGAATGAGACATCGTATGTTCAGAAAAACGGCACTGGTAGTATTGCATTAGCATCCTTTTTTTTTTTTATGACAGCGGGCAACACGAATAGCGGGTTGATCTACATCGACCCCTCCACCCTGCGCCGCACCCCCACCGTCACCACCACCACCACCTCTGCCACCACCTCCACCAACCAAGACAACGGCGCCATCACCATGGCGACCACAGCTTCGCAGTTGGCGAGGGCGTTTGGCATCGTGGTCCGCCTGCTGACAGATTTGCTCAACATGCTGCCGTCGTACCAGACACTGGCGCCCAACCTGCCAATGATTCTGACCATCTCTGAGCAACAGGAACAGGAGTTGCAGGTGGGAAGGGGAGCATTCTTGTGTTGAAAAGATAAGGGATGTGGTGTGTGATTTGGGTGGATTTGGAAGAGAGACTGTGTGTGTGTGTGTGTGTGTGTGTATGTCCTTGCGTGTGTGTGTGTGTGTGTGTATGTCCTTGCGTGTGTGTGTGTATGTCCTTGTGTGTGTGTGTGTGTGTGTGTGTTTTGAGGTAGAGAGAGATGGTGAAACTTGGGTCTATTGTCTGGAAAGGTGTGTGTGTGTCCATGTGTGAGTTGGCGAAGCTTAATATGGAGTGATTGGAAAAGAGATTGGCCATCTACATGTGCACATGCATGCACATCTTTTCTGTGTTAAATATTTTGAACTGTTGTTTTGATTCCGCTTCATCAGTTCTGTGTTCTTTTTCACGACAGATCCATTTTCACCAGTCTTCATTGTGGTGTGTTTTTGGTGACATTTATTATCTGTTCTCTCCTCTCCTCCCTCTGTTGGGGATGCTTGGGGCTCTTCCAGAATGAATAGTATCTTCACTTTGTGGAAATCCTTTGCTAGAAATTTCCTCTTTTCTGTCACTTGCTGTCTTTCTGCCTTGCTCCTTTGCTTTCTGTCATCTCTTCCTGTCTCATTCTGTGTCCTGTGCCCTCACCTGTATGTGTTGTATAAAGCCTTAACATACTTTCTGTCAGGATTGATAATTGGTGGCATACATTAATTGCTGTTGTATAAAGCCTTAACATACTTTCTGTCAGGATTGATAATTGGTGGCATACATTAATTGCATCTTTGGCTCTAAGGAAATGTTAACTGCATAGTGGCAGTTTTATGCACTACAGACCAGTTTTTATGTAAGTTTTTCTGTACTTGGTTAATTTGCTTTCATGGTTTTTTTTTATTCCATTTTGTGATAAATCAAGCTGTGGTAAATGTCACAGGCATGTTCTAAGATTATTTGTGTGGTTTAAATGCTATGGGTCTTAAATTTTCTTTCCAGGTTTTCTTTTTTCCAGGGTCATCAATGTGTTGTAATGTGTATGTTTTGTCTGAGGTAGTTATAGCCCTGAGTGGGTCTTCGCTGTTGACTGGGCTTTAAACAATAATAATAACAATTATAAAGTGATACTGTTAGTCATGGTAATAACAATGATAATCATGATCATAATAACAATAATAGTAATAATAATCATAATGATAGTGATGATATGATAATCATCACCATCATAATGATCTGATGATAATAATCACCACCATCATAATGATGATGATCATCAGTGATAATTGTGTTTTGTTGATGGAACCATTATCATTACTATTGTTATTGATGATCGTGTTGTGCTGTGTGTGACAGACGTACGTCCAAGAACAGCTGATGCCTACCTGGGAATGGCTGGTGGCCATCATGGACTCCACGGAAGCCCAGCTGCGCTTTGGGTCGGCGCTCAGTAACAGTTCCGACCCCTCCAGCCCCCAGCATCCCCTGCATTCCAGCCACACCCGAGCCACTCGCGAGTCCCGCCCTGCCCCACGCGATGAACCCCGCCCCTTACAGGTGATCGACAGCCGGCGCCGACATCGCTTTGGCACTATAGGTGAGGGACTATTGTGGGGTTGAGGGTAGGCATCTTCAGAAGGTGTGCATGTGATTTTCATGTTTCCATAAGCCAGTCACTGATATGACGTACAGGATCTGTAATATATTTCATATTTTGTATGTATATTCATGCACGAAAAGGGTTAGAAGCTGGCAGATGTTGATCAGGTAAATCAAACAATATCTAGGTGGATCGAACCCTGGTCTTCCGATCGGAAGTCTGACATTGACTGACGTGACTTCCATGCTAGTTTATAACATGCTTTTATTTGAACCAAGGGTTGGCCAAGAGGTGTTATAAGGTCTTCCATGTTACTTAAACTGAGGGTGCTTCAGGAAGCTGGTGAATAGGGGGCGGGATTAAAAGGGTTATGTTTTCAGCTTGATACCCATAGCCATGATGTAGTGGTTGGTGTATCGCATTACCAGCTGAAAGTTGTGGGTTCAGATCCCCATCAGTCCTTTCAAAAATCATCATGGGATTTCGGCTTCAACCGGCCACAACCCAGAGTTGAGTGTGTTGTGCACTCATAGGAAGACTGGGACCACGCATTTGAGTCTCATTCACATCATAGATGCATCATTTAGTGTGTTGTTCAAATCTTCTGACCAGCACTGTGTATCTGTACCTCAGGCCTGGTTGATATGGGGATATGATATTAGGCATAGAGTCACTCGGTCTCAATCATAGAGGAAACTCAGTAACATCATGATTATCATCAATCATCATTGCATTTCAAAACTGACAGTTTCTGTGGCCAGTAAGATGGCATAGAAAATGGGAGAAAAAGAAATAAAAACACGAAACAAAAGTTTGTAGCTGGTTGATAGGGAATGAAAAGCATCCTCAAGGGTTTGCCGTTGCATGTTTTAGGAATTGTTTTCTCTACATTTGATGATGATACCTGTCCAGTGGACTGAGGAATGTTTGTGTTGTTTCAGCCACCCAGTCATCCACGGACGGCAATTCAGCCCGTCGTGATTTCCTCAGCTACGCCCTGTCTCTGATGCGTTCGCACAACGACGAACATGCTGACAGCCTGCCTGTGATCGACATCTCGGCCCTGCGCCACTCCGCTTACATATTCGACTCCCTCATCTACTACATGCGCACCACTCCCGAAGCTGACGTGGATCCCCTGAAGGACGGCATTTCCGTCATCTCCTGGCAAGACACTGATGACAACGACAATGACGAGCAGGAAGAAGACATTGTCAACACCTCCATGAACATAGAAACGGAGAGTGTGGAAGGGGAGAGCGAGGCCACGGGCACGGGTAAGGTGGGCAGGAAACACGCCTTTTTCCAGCGCTCTGACTCTACCATCTATCTGGGCTGCCCGCCGCCAGACCCTTTCCACACCAAGCTGGAGGAGGCCTTGCCCCTGGCTGACCAGCCCCACCTTTTGCAGCCCAACTCTCGGAAGGAGGAGCTCTTTGGCATGGCCAGGCCCACCGTCTTTCCAAGGTCGGGTGAAGGCCAGGAGGGAGGCGGGAGCATCAACGCCGGGCAGAAATTGCCGCTCAACCTGTCCCTGTCTACCAGAGCGGAGGACAGTCGTGGGGAGCTGGTCAGCGGCCTGATCTCCGCCTCCTACCAAGGTGTGCAGTCCCGCATACGATCCCAGACCGCGGATCCGCTGACCCCGCGTCTGGACCCTTTGACCTCGCGTCTCGAGCGTCTGGACTCCATGACGCCTCGCCTGGACTCCCTGGCGCCACGCCTCGACCTGCCATCCAGCACGGCGCCGCAGAGCACCGCCATCAATCTGTCCCTTGCGGCCACTGGGGGGTCCGGGGGAGGTCGGGTAGGGGAGGGCAGCCACTTTCTGGCTCAGCCTCCCGCAAGTTCGCCAGGCCCCTCTCCCGGTCTCAGTCTGGCGCTGGGAGCCGGCAGCGGGATGCAGCTTCCATCGGGCGTGATCGTGGAGATGGCCGGGGCGCCGCAGGCCCTCTCCTCCCCCTCCTCCTCCTCCTCCACGATCCCTCCCGCCATTGTCAGAGACACGCTGCACCCCTCGCCGTCTTCATCCGCCACGCTGACCTCCTCTGATGGAGGTCAGAGGTCGAGGTCACCTTCGGAGATGGGTCGTGCGGACGTTTCACAGCCCAGTGTGATCATGCACACCGCCTCCACCAGTCATCCTGCAGCATCTCAGCAACACACTGGTGCGTGCTGTGTGGTAGGAATGATTGAGATGCGTGATTGGTGGAAAGCATGGAAGTGGAGTGCTTGTTCGCTTGTGGCAAAGTTCTGGATGTTTTGTATCTTCATGGAATATCTCTCTTCACTATTTTAGGGGGATAAATGTAGACTTTTTTTTAAGTCTGAGATTTGTATGATTTACATGAATGTTGATAGGACATATGTATAGAATATAGAAACAGGTGTGATAGGACATATGTATAGAATATAGAAACAGGTGTGATAGGACATATGTATAGAATATAGAAACAGGTGTGATAGGACATATGTATAGAATATAGAAACAGGTGTGATAGGACATATGTATAGATATAGAAACAGGTGTGATAGGACATATGTATAGAATATAGAAACAGGTGTGATAGGACATATGTATAGAATATAGAAACAGGTGTGATAGGACATATGTATAGAATATAGAAACAGGTGTGATAGGACATATGTATAGATATAGAAACAGGTGTGATAGGACATATGTATAGAATATAGAAACAGGTGTGATAGGACATATGTATAGAATATAGAAACAGGTGTGATAGGACATATGTATAGATATAGAAACAGGTGTGATAGGACATGTATAGAATATAGAAACAGGTGTGATAGGACATATGTATAGAATATAGAAACAGGTGAAAAGGATGACATCAGGACATATTTCTGTTTCTCACTTTTCGCCATTGTCCTAGTGACTTTAGTAATATAGTGATGGTGACTTTAATAATAGTAATGATGACTTGTTCTGCCCATCATCTTACTGGAGGTCTAAGCACCTTACGATGGCATGAATGATGGGTATACATGTGTAAACAATGTATATCAGAACAGTTGTACAATTATGACAGTCATTTAATAGTATATAACCATATCTTACAAGTGCTTAGGCTCAGCGAATGTGAGAGACTACTGTTTTCTCAGGTCTGTTTTGATTGTGTTAATGTGTGTGTAAGTGTGTATGTATGTGGTTCTGTCGTTTGTTGGGTATGGGTGTGGTGTTTATTGTTGTTGTTGTTGTTTGTGTGGGCGTGTTGTTTGTGTGTGTTTCTGTTTATGTGTGTGTGTGCGTGCATGCGTGTGTGCGTGTGCATGTGCGTACATGCTTGTATGTTGTGCATGCATGCGTGTGTGGTGTGTTGTGAGTGCGTGCGTGCATTGCATGTGTGGTGTGTGTGTGTGTGTGTGGTGCGCGTACACGTTTGTGTGTGTGTGTGTGTGCGTACATGTTTGTGTGTGTGTGCGTTTACGCGCACATATTCATGTACAACGACATCAAACAGAAGATGAATTGATATGACGCATCAGGTTAATGATAGTAAAATGTCATGGTAACGCTTTTGGCAGGATCTGAAGGCACAGCTTCTCAGCCTGCCTCGTCAGCCTCGCAGGACACTCAGGGACAGGTCATCTGTTCGGACGCTTCACAGATGTCTTCCTCTGTTCCTTCCTTCGGCACACAGCCTTCGTCTCTGGAAAGCAACAGTCAGTTTCAGAGTCTGGTGGCCGCCGCAGCCTCTGTGTCTGGGTCTCTGTCGTCTGGGTGAGTCTTCATTTCTCCTTGTTTCACTCGCTTGCTTTTGCTGTCTCTCTCTTTGTCTCTGTCTGTCTGTGTCTCTCTTTTTATCTTTCTCTTGTTCTCTTTTTCTGTCTTTCTCGTCTCTCTCTCTCTCTCATTCTCTCTCTCTCTCTCTCTCTGTATTTCTCACTCTTTTCTCTCACTCAGTCTTTGTGTCTTTCTCATTCTCTCTCTCTCCCTTTGTTTTTCTCTTTCTCATTCTTTCTCTCTCTGTGTCTCTCTTTTTTGTTGTTGTCTGTCTTATCTTTCTTGTTCTTTCTCTCTCTCTTTCGCCCTCTCCCCTCTCCCCCTCTCTGTCCACCTCTTTGTCCCCCCCCTCCCCTCCTTTTCTTCTCCTCTCCATATTTTCCTTCATGATTGTGATGAGAATGTTCCTACACATTCTTATTTCATTGCCTCACACACACATACAACAACACACACACACACACACACACACACACACACACACACACACACACACACACACACACACAACACACACACACACACACAAAACACACACACACACACACACACACACAACACACACACACACACACACACACACACACACACACATCACACACACACAACACTACACACACACACACACACACATACACACACACACACACTACACACACATACACACACACACACACACACACACACACATATACACACACACACACACATACACACACACACACACATACACACACACACACACACACACACACACACACACACACACACACACACACACACACAACACACACATACACACACACACACACACATACACACACACACACACACATACACACACACACACACACACACACACACACATACACACACACACACACACACACACACACACACACACACACACACACACACACACATCATTGTCTACACATGTATGTATATGTAATACAAACTTCACACCAATAAATGAAAAACAATTTGTTGCTATTTTTAATGAACTGTGTTTATGCTGTATTGCAATGATGTACCGACGTCAACACTCCCCCACCTCTTTTGTTTTGGTTTTTTTTAAGTGCAACAGAGCATTCTGTGATACATTTTTGTTGTTGTAGTTGGTGTCCCATTTTATATGCTAAGAATTGTCATAGAAACGGGTATAGTTTTTAGAATGCAATGATGGTGATGACAATGAGGATGATACTATGGAGTTCCAGCTAGGTTTGAGACTGTGTGACAGGGCTGTACTCTCACACATATATCCTGGCACCGACCAGGCCTGAGAGAAATGGGTTCCTGCAGAGTTAGTCAGAAGATTTGAGCAGTAACCTAAATGATGCATCCGTGAAGTGGATGAGACTGGACTGGACTGGTCCCAGTGAGCCCATAGAACACTCAGCTTTAGGTAGGAGCTGGTTCAAGCGGAAAAATCTCGCAATGATTTTGAAAGTACTGATGGGGATTTGAGCCCACAACCTAGTCAGTAATCCGTTGTGCTAACCACCACATCATGGTGACTGGTGATCGGTAATCCATTGCGCTAACCACCACATCATGGTGACTGGTGATCGGTAATCCATTGTGCTAACCACCACATCATGGTGACTGGTGATCGGTAATCCATTGTGCTAACCACCACATCATGGTGACTGGTGATCGGTAATCCATTGCGCTAACCACCACATCATGGTGACTGGTGATCGGTAATCCGTTGTGCTAACCACCACATCATGGTGACTGGTGATCGGTAATCCATTGTGCTAACCACCACATCATGGTGACGTGATCGGTAATCCATTGCGCTAACCACCACATCATGGTGACTGGTGATCGGTAATCCGTTGTGCTAACCACCACATGGTGACTGGTGATCGGTAATCCATTGTGCTAACCACCACATCATGGTGACTGGTGATCGGTAATCCATTGTGCTAACCACCACATGGTGACTGGTGATCGGTAATCCATTGTGCTAACCACCACATCATGGTGACTGGTGATCGGTAATCCATTGTGCTAACCACCACATGGTGACTGGTGATCGGTAATCCATTGTGCTAACCACCACATGGTGACTGGTGATCGGTAATCCGTTGTGCTAACCACATCATGGTGTCTGGTGATCGGTAATCCATTGCGCTAACCACCACATCATGGTGACTGGTGATCGGTAATCCATTGTGCTAACCACCACATCATGGTGACTGGTGATCAGTAATCCATTGTGCTAACCACCACATCATGGTGACTGGTGATCAGTAATCCATTGTGCTAACCACCACATCATGGTGACTGGTGATCGGTAATCCATTGTGGTAACCACCACATGGTGACTGGTGATCAGTAATCCATTGTGCTAACCACATCATGGTGACTGGTGATCAGTAATCCATTGTGCTAACCACCACATCATGGTGACTGGTGATCGGTAATCCATTGTGGTAACCACCACATCATGGTGACTGGTGATCAGTAATCCATTGTGCTAACCACCACATCATGGTGACTGGTGATCGTAATCCATTGTGGTAACCACCACATCATGGTGACTGGTGATCGGTAATCCATTGTGCTAACCACCACATCATGGTGACTGGTGATCAGTAATCTGTTGTGCTAACCACCACATCATGGTGACTGGTGATCGGTAATCCATTGTGCTAACCACCACATCATGGTGACTGGTGATCGGTAATCCATTGTGCTAACCACCACATGGTGACTGGTGATCAGTAATCTGTTGTGCTAACCACCACATCATGGTGACTGGTGTTCGGTAATCCATTGTGCTAACCACCACATGGTGACTGGTGATCGGTAATCCATTGTGCTAACCACCACATCATGGTGACTGGTGATCGGTAATCCATTGTGCTAACCACCACATCATGGTGACTGGTGATCGGTAATCCATTGTGCTAACCACCACATCATGGTGACTGGTGATCGGTAATCCATTGTGGTAACCACCACATCATGGTGACTGGTGATCGGTAATCCATTGTGGTAACCACATCATGGTGACTGGTGATCGGTAATCCATTGTGGTAACCACCACATGGTGACTGGTGATCAGTAATCTGTTGTGCTAACCACCACATCATGGTGACTGGTGTTCGGTAATCCATTGTGCTAACCACCACATGGTGACTGGTGATCGGTAATCCATTGTGCTAACCACCACATGGTGACTGGTGATCGGTAATCCGTTGTGCTAACCACATCATGGTGTCTTGTGATCGGTAATCCATTGTGCTAACCACCACATCATGGTGACTGGTGATAATGGTGATGGTATTTTGTGTGGGCAGAGATCCCCAGCCCAGCCAGGATATGCCGTTGGACCTGGTGGGTGCCAATGAAAATGTGTCTAACACCATTGACATAGAGACCAGTGACCAGAATGCCACGCTCTCCGGCCTGAGTGCCGCTGCTGCTTCTTCCAGCAGGTGTGTGTGGTGTGGTGTGGTGTGTGTGTGTGTGTATGTGTGTGTGTGTGTGTTTTAGTGTGAGTGTGTTGTGTGTGTTTGGTGTGTCGAAATGTGAATGTGTGTGTGTGTGTGGGCATGTGGATGTGTGTGTGTGTGTTTGGTTGTTTGGTTGTTTGTGTAATTGGTTGTGTGTGTGTGTTAATGTGTATATATGTGTGTGTGTGTGTGTTTATGCGTATGTGTGTATATGTGTGCTTGCATACATGAACTTGTAGGGGTGTGTGGGGGTAGAGCAGTGTGTATGACAGAGATTCAGTGTCTGTGTGTCATGATGTGAGAGAGGTTCAGAAGGATTATGTGCATGGATGTGTTCGTGCCTGTGTGAGAGATCATTTTCATTTTTCGTCAGCTGGAATGACTGGAATGTTCTAGACTCTCACATCTTCTGTATTCATATCCACACAGATTGCAGTCATCCGTGGGTCAAATCGTCTCACACGACATCTTACTGGGTCGCTGGCGTTTGTCCCTGGATCTTTTTGGCCGCGTGTTCTGCGACGACGTTGGCGCCGAACCTGGTTCCATCATCAGCGAGCTGGGCGGCTTTCCAGTCAAAGAGAGTCGCTTCCGCAGAGAGATGGAGAAACTCCGAAACAACTCCCAACAGCGTGACTTGACCATTGAGGTGAGCATGGTTGTCGTTCGTCATTTGTTTTGTGGTATCTTTTGATAGCGTATAACCGTGTCGTACAGGTGTGTAGCTCAGCTAATGCTAGAGACCATACTCTCAACTGTCTCACCTGTTGGCGTCACCGGGTTCGGTGTTGGCCTGCTGTACATTGGATGCCACGATCTCCCTCCAGGCCGCTCTGTCTTGACTTTTGTGGACATTTCTCGAATATTTAGGCCACTGATGTGTTATGTTCTCGTGTATGAGATTGGAGGTCTGCCTTTTCTTTCTTTTTGCCTCTGGTTTTCCTTGAAAGATGGTTGCCATGAGGTCTGTGTTATTGTCGCGTGACACATGGCCAATGTATTTTAGTCTTCTCTTGTTGATGTCTGCTAGTAGTTTTCTGGTGGTATCATGTTCTTCCATGACACTTTCATCAGTGTGCACTTTGTGATCCTAGGTGTTTTCATCCCTTTGTTTCACTACCTATTTCAGTTTGAAACTCTTTCAGACTCCTGCTACCCTGATGTTTTGTGTTCATGGTCTTCAGCTTTCTTGTGTAGTTTGTGAGTGAGCTTTTTGTGTGTGTTGCCTTGCTTCTTTTTGCACCAAGTATTTGGGATATGCAGAAGCAATTTTAGGTAATTTAGGCCCTGTTTTTATATACGTTTTGGTGTCCTTAGTATTTTTACATTTGTATTCAGGTTGTGTTTTTTAAATCCCCTGTGTGATAAATTGAATGGAGTGGTCAGTGCTTTACTTTGGGCAGCCATTAACAAGGCCTGACATCCTAGAACAGCAGCATTAGTTTTGCATATAGTCATGTGTTTTTATATTTTTTTTGTATTTATTTCTAAAATGTCTGAATGTGGCCAGTAAGGGTATATGCTGAGAATCCTGGACATGCAGAAAAGCAGATGAAAATAAGATGGAAGCAGCAGAGGTGTGGCTCCACAGGCGGCATGTTAGAGTCAAATGGACCAGTAAAAGAACAGATGAAATTATTTTGAATGAACTCACAATCCATTGTCAACTGCTGACAGAAATGTACAAAATCAAATACATTGGCCATGTAGCGGGCACCACCAACACAACCCTGTAACAACAGTTTTACAATGGCACAAAGAAATACCAGACAGACCACCCACCTTCTGTATGAACAACATCACCATCAGCGATGTGAAGGTCTACAATGTAGCACAGAAAAGTCAATACTGGAGTAAATGGAGGAGAGTTGTTGTGACGTCTGCTTCAGCAGCTACCATCAAACTTGATGCTGATGCGAGACAGGCATTTCTGTGTATTTCTTTTTTTTTATTGTCACAGCGGAAAACGGCCACAGTTGTACATATAGATAACTGTGATGAAGAACGGTAATGACACATAGTTTTTATAGTGTGTGTATTTTTGTGTAATTTTCTTTTTATAGTGTCACAGTGGATTTTCCATGTGAGATTTGGGCTGCTTGCCCTGGCCACTATTTCTAAAATATTTTAACGTCCATTGTGAAAAATATTGTCACTCAAAACAGGATTTTAATTCAAATCCCCATTTAATAAACATAGAGGTTGATTTCCCAGGTCCCTCCTCTTGAAGGCCAGTTAGTTTTCTAACCTTTCTGAAGTCGTGGTTAAAGAATTGGGTGGCACTGTAGTGCGGTGATGTTCTCTTGAAGGGAAGAACTGCTTAATTTTCACATGGTAAATCCACTGTGACAAAAAAAGAAATGAATATGAATGAATTCATATAAAGTGCATAAGCTCAGCGAATGCAAGAGACCACGGTCTTTCACTGCATGGTCTGTCGCATTCACTGAGCATTTGTGCACTTGTAAGATTACATGATCTTAAACAGGGCATTTTGATTCAGACAGCATTTGCTTTCTGTTGGCAGGTGGAGCGAGACAGGAACTCTCTGATCACACAGACTTTCAAACAGCTGAACAGCCATTGCAGTCGCCGGACAACTACCACCAGCACCCCTCTGGGCATTCAGAGGGTCAAGGTCGCCTTTAAAGATGAACCTGGGGAGGGTAGTGGTGTGGCCCGCAGTTTCTACACAGCTATCGCACAGGTCAGTTTGTTACACAGATTGTACACAGTTATAACACAGGTCAGTTTGTTACTCAGTTATAACACAGGTCAGTTTGTTACACAGTTATAACACAGGTCAGTTTGTTACACAGATTGTACACAGTTATAACACAGGTCAGTTTGTTACACAGTTATAACACAGGTCAGTTTGTTACACAGTTATAACACAGGTCAGTTTGTTACACAGATTGTACACAGTTATAACAAAGGTCAGTTGTTACACAGTTTATACATATAACAGGTCAGTTTGTTACACAGTACACATATAACACAGGTCAGTTTGTTACACAGTTATAACACAGGTCAGTTTGATTACACAGTTATAACACAGGTCAGTTTGTTACACAGATTGTATACAGTTATAACACAGGTCAGTTTGTTACCAGTTATAACACAGGTCAGTTGTTGTTTACACAGTTATAACACAGGTCAGTTTGTTACGTCCAGTTATAACACAGGTCAGTTTGTTACACAGATTGTACACAGTTATAACACAGGTCAGTTTGTTACACAGATTGTACACAGTTATAACACAGGTCAGTTTTGTTACACAGTTGTACACAGTTATAACACAGGTCAGTTTGTTACACAGTTATAACACAGGTCAGTTTGTTACACAGATTGTACACAGTTATAACACAGGTCAGTTTGTTACACAGATTGTACACAGTTATAACACAGGTCAGTTTGTTACACAGATTGTAACAGTTATAACACAGGTCAGTTTGTTACACAGATTGTACACAGTTATAACACAGGTCAGTTGTTACACAGATTGTACACAGTTATAACACAGGCAGGTTACCAGATTGTACACAGTTATAACACAGGTCAGTTTGTTACACAGATTGTACACAATTATAACACAGGTCAGTTTGTTACTACGTTATAACACAGGTCAGTTTTATTACACAGTTATAACACAGGTCAGTTTGTTACACAGATTGTACACATTATAACACAGGTCAGTTTGTTACACAGATTGTACAACAGTTATAAACACAGGTCAGTTTGTTACACAGATTGTATACAGTTATAACACAGGTCAGTTTGTTACACAGTTATAACACAGGTCAGTTTGTTACACAGATTGTACACAGTTATAACACAGGTCAGTTTGTTACACAGTTATAACACAGGTCAGTTTGTTACACAGATTGTACACAGTTATAACACAGGTCAGTTTGTTACACATGTATAACACAGGTCAGTTTGTTACAGTTATAACACAGGTCAGTTTGTTACACAGTTATAACACAGGTCAGTTTGTTACACAGTTTATAACACAGGTCAGTTTGTTACACAGTTATAACACAGGTCAGTTTGTTACAAGATTGTACACAGTTATAACACAGGTCAGTTTGTTACACAGATTGTACACAGTTATAACACAGGTCAGTTTGTTACACAGATTGTACACAGTTATAACACAGGTCAGTTTGTTACACAGTTTACAAGTTAAACAGGCAGTTGTTACACAGTTTACACAGTTATAACACAGTCAGTTTGTTACACAGTTATAACACAGGTCAGTTTGTTACACAGATTGTACACAGTTATAACACAGGTCAGTTTGTTACACAGATTGTACACAGTTATAACACAGGTCAGTTTGTTACACAGATTGTACACAGTTATAACACAGGTCAGTTTGTTACACAGATTGTACACAGTTATAACACAGGTCAGTTTGTTACACAGTTTGTACACAGTTATAACACAGGTCAGTTTGTTACACAGTTTGTACACAGTTATAACACAGGTCAGTTTGTTACACAGTTTGTACACAGTTATAACACAGGTCAGTTTGTTACACAGTTCAATGTTACACAGTTTATAACACAGGTCAGTTTGTTACACAGTTATAAACAGGTCAGTTTGTTACACAGATTGTACACAGTTATAACACAGGTCAGTTTGTTACACAGATTTAATAACACAGGTCAGTTTGTTACACAGATTGTACACAGTTATAACACACAGGTCATTGTACACAGTTATAACACAGGTCAGTTTGTTACACAGATTGTACACAGTTATAACACAGGTCAGTTTGTTACACAGATTGTACACAGTTATAACACAGGTCAGTTTGTTACACAGTTATAACACAGGTCAGTTTGTTACACAGATTGTACACAGTTATAACACAGGTCAGTTTGTTACACAGATTGTACACAGTTATAACACAGGTCAGTTTGTTACACAGATTGTACACAGTTATAACACAGGTCAGTTTGTTACACAGATTGTACAGTTATAACACAGGTCAGTTTGTACACAGTTATAACACAGGTCCTTTGTTACACAATTGTACACAGTTATAACACAGGTCAGTTTGTTACACAGATTGTACAAGTTATAACACAGGTCAGTTTGTACACAGTTATAACAAAAGTCAGTCTGTTACACAGTTATAACACAGGTCAGTTTGTTACACAGATTGTACAGTTTATTACACAGGCATTTGTACACAGTTATAACACAGGTCAGTTTGTTAACAGTTGTACACAGTTATAACACAGGTCAGTTTGTTACACAGATTGTACACAGTTATAACACAGGTCAGTTTGTTACACAGATTGTACACAATTATAACACAGGTCAGTTTGTTACACAGTTATAACACAGGTCAGTTTGTTACACAGATTGTACACAGTTATAACACAGGTCAGTTTGTTACACAGTTGTACACAGTTATAACACAGGTCAGTTTGTTACACAGATTGTACACAGTTATAACACAGGTCAGTTTGTTACACAGTTATAACACAGGTCAGTTTGTTACACAGATTGTACACAGTTATAACACAGGTCAGTTGTTACACAGTTATAACACAGGTCAGTTTGTTACACAGATTGTACTCAGTTATAACACAGGTCAGTTTGTTACTCAGTTATAACACAGGTCAGTGTTGTTACACAGATTGTACACAGTTATAACACAGGTCAGTTTGTTACTCAGTTATAACACAGGTCAGTTTGTTACACAGATTGTACACAGTTATAACACAGGTCAGTTTGTTACACAGATTGTACACAGTTATAACACAGGTCAGTTTGTTACACAGTTATAACACAGGTCAGTTTGTACACAGTTATAACACAGGTCAGTTTGTTACACAGATTGTACACAGTTGTAACACAGATCAGTTACACACACTGTACATGGCTGTAGCACCATAAACTTGTTGTTGCAGGTTTGATGAAGTCTTATGAACTTTCTTTCAGGATTGATAATTGGGTACCTGTATTAAGTGCGTTTTTAGCTTAAGGAAAATGAGATATGCGGAAGCAGTTTTAGGCAATTTAGGCCCATTTTTATATATGTTTTAGTTTCCTTATGTGTAAATTTGTGTTCAGGTGTGGTTTTTTAAATCCCCTGTGCAATAAATTGGACAGAGTGGTCAATGCCAGGGGCATCTACTTGGATTATGTGCGCGAATGCATTGATATGTGTGCTTAATTTTCCTTTGTTGTTGTTGTTGTTTGTGTTGTTGTTGTTGTTTGTTTGTGTTTGAAGTATTGTCTGCTTTGAAATAAGCTATATGGCTGTATGTAATCGGCTGGGCTTTAAACAAAAATAACAATAAGATACAACACGTGCTGTTAGCACCGATAAAAATTTTGTTTGCTGGTACAGTGGGTGATGATTTGATCAAGAGTGTTTACCACTTACTCTTATTCTGCACTGTGGTTCCCATCTGTTTCTTTAAACAGATTCCAGAAAAAGCACGAAAAAAGAATGAGAACGCGTATTTAATACAACCAGATAAGACAGGCGCAAGATTTTTCAGCCAACTGGCCTTTGTCAAGTGCAAGATCACATACGAACAAACACCAAATATAAATGATGCTTCGTCCAGTGTGAGAAAAGGACTAAACTACAGATTTAGGCCAGTTTAGTCCTTTCTCCCACTGGAGGAAGCAGCAGGGAAGTTTCAGTCTATTTTCTTCTTAATTTTTGTAATTTGTGTTTGTTTGTTTGTGATCTTATGTTTATGCTTGACAAAGGTCAGTTGGCTGAAAATTTGCGCCTGTCTTGTCAGGTTGTATTACATGTGCGTTCTGATTCTTTTTTTCGTGTCTTTTTTTGTAGTTCCTGTTTGCTTGAATGCGGGCAGTCACACTTGTTTTGGATTTAAACAGATTCTTTTTCACATCTTTATACTCCTTTTGTTGTGGTCTCTGTTGTTGATTTTCTCCCTGTTGTTTATTTCAGATGTTTATATTACTGATTGTGGGTTACTGTTGTTGTTGTTGTTGTTGTTGACCAGGCATTGCTGTCTGAAGAGAAGCTGCCTTCCTTGGAAGGAGTGCTGATTAATGGAGGTGGGAAATCCTTGCAATACAGTGAGTTGCCTGTTTGCTTGCTTGTTGACTGGGTTACCTTGTGCCCTGACCTATACAGTGTGTGTTCCTCTGTGTGTGTGGGTGTGTGTGTGTGTATACATCTATGTGTGTGTGTGGAGTGTTTGTGTGTGGGGGGGGGTGTTTTGCGTACATCTGAGTGTGTGTAGGATGGTGTGTGTGATGGTGTGTTTTGTGTTTGTGTCAGTTTGCTTGTAGGTATTTGTGTGTGTTTTGTGTACATCTGTGTGTGTGGGTGTTAAGTGTGTGCCTGTGTGTGTAGGGGGGGTGGGTGGGTAGGGTGGTGGTGCTTGTGTGTGCATTTGTGTGTGTTTAATGTACACGTGTGGTATGTGTGTGTGTGCCAGTGTATGTACTTGTGTTTGTATGTGTGTTAGTGTGTGTAATGTATATGCGTGATGTGTTGTGTGTATGTGTGTGCACAGCTATTCAAGTGTCACATGAAACCTATGAATAGTAAGTAGCATACTGTCACACACTCCATTTTTTCCAACTAATCTAGAGTGGCACACGGTCGCTTTACTCTTGGCTGTAATCTAACCCAGTGTTCATTAAGATTTTCAGTCGAAAGGTGTCTCCAGCAAAATGACAGAAAAAAGAAGATGGACACTGGCATTCTCCAGTGACCTGGATGTTCAGGTGGGTTGGAGCACCACCTGGAGGAATCTGTCGACCGAATTGTCAATAAACGATGGGTTAGGTTACAGCCAAAAAATACAGCGATTGTGTGCCATTCTGCATTAGTTGGATATGGTAAGTGTACTAGCTAAATGGGAATTTACTTGAAAATTTTCTCTTTTGGTCTCTTTTGAAATTTTTTGTATGATGCAACAGATACTGGAGTTTGAAATGTGGAACTGCTGGTCTGTCATTTTTTTTTGTCTTCTGTGGAAGACTGACTTTTCAATATGATTTTTTTTTTTTTTTTTTTTTTTTTTTTTTTTTTTTTGTCAGAGGGATTTGCCACATGAAAGTCAGCATCACTGCCCGGGAATGCTCTCCCCTGTCAGTGATACTGTGCATGTTATGACCGATGTGCTTTGTTGATACTGGGAGATGAAAAGAGAAGGAAACAACTTATTTTATGTGTTAGTTATTGGAGTTATTTACACCTATGAGAGAAGTTTGCCTGGAAACTGCACATCTTCAGATCCAGTCTTTAAGGGAGTGGGAGATAGACCATGATGCCTTGCACGAACTGGTTCGATTTATACCAGTACTGGCCCCTGCTAGAACTAGGCTGAGACGGGGCGATGTAGTGCTAAGGGTTAGGGTACAGTGTGTGATGCCAAAGTACTTGTCTCCAGATCCTGTCTTTCATGACAGTTGTTTTAATGTTTTTCATCTTCTCCCTACCTTCTGTACAAATAGTGTTCCTACCTTCTGTACAAATAGTGTCCCTACTCCCTACCTTCTGTACAAATAGTGTCCCTACCTTCTGTACAAATAGTGTTCCTACCTTCTGTACAAATAGTGTTCCTACCTTCTGTACAAATAGTGTCCCCTACTTCCCTACCTTCTGTACAAATAGTGTCCATACCTTTTGTACAAATAGTGTCCCTACCTTCTGTACAAATAGTGTCCCTACTCTTCTGTGTACAAATAGTGTCCCTACCTTCTGTACAAATAGTGTCCCTACCTTCTGTACAAATAGTGTTCCTACCCCCTACCTTCTGTACAAATAGTGTCCTACCTTCTGTACAAATAGTGTTCCTACCTTCTGTACAAATAGTGTCCCTACCACCCTACCTTCTGTACAAATAGTGTCCCTACCTTCTGTACAAATAGTGTCCCTACCTTCTGTACAAATAGTGTCCTACCACCCTACCTTCTGTACAAATAGTGTTTCCTACCTTCTGTACAAATAGTGTCCCTACCTTCTGTACAAATAGTGTCCCTACCTTCTGTACAAATAGTGTCCCTGCCTTCTGTACAAATAGTGTCCCTACCTTCTGTACAAATAGTGTCCCTACCTTCTGTACAAATAGTGTCCCTACCTTCTGTACAAATAGTGTCCTACCTTCTGTACAAATAGTGTCCATACCTTTTGTACAAATAGTGTCCCTGCCTTCTGTACAAATAGTGTCCCTACCTTCTGTACAAATAGTGTTCCTACACCCTACCTTCTGTACAAATAGTGTCCCTACCTTCTGTACAAATAGTGTTCCTAACCTTCTGTACAAATAGTGTCCCTACCTCTTTGTACAAATAGTGTCCATACCTTTTGTACAAATAGTGTCCCTACCTTCTGTACAAATAGTGTCCCTACCTTCTGGAAATTTCTGGGCTAGAAATTTCCTTTCTTCTGTCACTGCCTTGATTCTTTGTTTTTTGTCATTGTCTGCACTGCTACAGCGCTAGTCCTTTCACTTGTACGTGTACTTTAAAACTGTTCTATAAAGCCTTGCATACTTTCTCTTAGGATTGATAATTGGGTACATATATTAATTGTATTTTTGGCTGTAGGGAAATGTGATGTGTAGAAGCAATTTTTGGTAAGTAAGGCCAGTTTTTGTTTTAGCAACCTTAGGTATGTGTAAATTTGTATTCAGGTATGTTTTTAAGTCTAGTGATAAATTGGATGGAATGGTCAACACCAGGGGCACATGCTTAGATTATGTGCGCAAATGCATTGATGTGTGTAGTTTTCTTTTCCATTTTCCCCCTCCAGTTGAGGTATTGTGTATGTTTGGAGTTGGTTGTAACTCTGATATGGCTCTGCGCAGTCGGCTGGGCTTTAAACAGAAATAATAATGGTTTTCACCTTTTTTATGCTTACTGTTAATTATGTGAGATTGAAAGTTTCACCCGTGTGTTGTTTTCTCAGTTGTTTGACTGACTGACAACAAATGTTGATTTTGTTGATTGCTTTCATCAAGTATAGTAATATGTTGATTTTGTTGATTGCTTTCATCAAGTATAGTAATATGTTGATTTTGTTGATCATTTTCACCCAGTGTAGTAATGATTGTTCTAACCTAACATATAATACAGCCATCCACACGTTCACAGACCTCATCCAGCGACTGCGCTCTCGGGAACGCGAACGAGAACGAACCCGCTCCATCCAGCGTCAGAGGAGTCGTGACCGTGATTCGCATCGCACGCTGTCCATCGACGCCCCACCCTTCCATATGCCAGGCGAGAACTCTGGTGGCGGTGGAGGTGGAGGAGGGGCTAGTGCCCAGGGTAGGGGAGCCAACTCCAACGAGCCACTGCCCGAGGCAGGCGAGCCGAGCATGTCGCAGTACCGCCGACAGCTAGGGGAGCGTCTGTATCCAAAAGTTCGCGCTTTGCAACCGGTGAGAGACAGGAGCATGGATTCCACTGAGGTTTGTGTGGGTTTGTAATGTGCCGTGTGTCTGGATGGTTTACTCTGTGTGTGTGTGTGTGTGTGTGTGTGTGTGTGTGTGTGTGTGTGTTCTATCCGAGTGTCTGTGGTTTGCTCTGTGTGTGTGTGTGTGTGTGTGTTCTATCCGAGTGTCTGTGGTTTGCTCTGTGTGTGTGTGTGTCTGGGTGGTGTACTCTGTATGTGTGTGTGTGTGCTCTTTTGTCTGGGTGATTTGCTTTGTGTGTGTGTGTTTGGGTGGTTTGCGGTGTGTCTGGGGGGGGTGTATGTGTGTGTGGTTTGCTGAGCGTGTGTGAGGGTTTGTAGTGTGTGTGTGAGGGTTTGTAGTATGTGTGTGTGGTTTGCTGTGTGTGTGAGGGTTTGTATGTGTGTGTGTGGTTTGCTGTGCGTGTGTGAGGGTTTGTATTGTATGTTTGTGTATGTGTGAGGGTTTGTAGTGTGTGGTTTGCTGTGCGTGTGTGAGGGTTTGTATTGTATGTTTGTGTATGTGTGAGGGTTTGTAGTGTGTGTGTGTGTGTGAGGGTTTGTAGTATGTGTGTGTGTGGTTTGCTGTGCGTGTGTGAGGGTTTGTATTGTATGTTTGCTGTGCGTGTGTGAGGGTTTGTAGTGTATGTGTGTGTGGGGTTGCTCTGTGTGTGTGAGGGTTTGTAGTGTGTATGTGTGTGTGGTTTGCTGTGTGTGTGTGAGGTTTGTAGTGTGTATGTGTGTGGGGTTGCTCTGTGTGTGTGAGGGTTTGTAGTGTGTATGTGTGTGTGGTTTGCTGTGTGTGTGAGAGGGTTTGTGTGTATGTGTGTGTGGTTTGCTGTGTGTGTGTGAGGGTTTGTAGTGTGTATGTGTGTGTGGTTTGCTGTGTGTGTGAGAGGGTTTGTAGTGTGTATGTGTGTGTGTGGTTTGCTGTGTGTGTGTGAGGGTTTGTAGTGTGTATGTGTGTGTGGTTTGCTGTGTGTGTGTGAGGGTTTGTAGTGTGTGTGTGGTTTGCTGTGTGTGTGTGAGGGTTTGTAGTGTGTATGTGTGTGTGGTTTGCTGTGTGTGTGTGAGGGTTTGTAGTGTGTATGTGTGTGTGGTTTGCTGTGTGTGTGTGAGGGTTTGTAGTGTGTGGTTTGCCGTGTGTGTGTGAGGGTTTGTAGTGTTTGTGGTTTGCTGTGTGTGTGTGAGGGTTTGTAGTGTGTATGTGTGTGTGGTTTGCTGTGTGTGTGTGAGGGTTTGTAGTGTGTGGTTTGCTGTGCATGTGTGAGGGTTTGTAGTGTTTGTGGTTTGCTGTGTGTGTGTGAGGGTTTGTAGTGTGTGTCTGTGTGGTTTGCTGTGTGTGTGTGTGAGGGTTTGTAGTGTGTGTCTGTGTGGTTTGCTGTGTGTGTGTGAGGGTTTGTAGTGTGTGTCTGTGTGGTTTGCTGTGTGTGTGTGAGGGTTTGTAGTGTGTGTGTGGTTGCTGTGTGTGTGTGAGGGTTTGTAGTGTGTGTCTGTGTGGTTTGCTATGTGTGTGTGTGAGGGTTTGTAGTGTGTGTGGTTTGCTGTGTGTGTGTGAGGGTTTGTAGTGTGTGTCTGTGTGGTTTGCTGTGTGTGTGTGAGGGTTTGTAGTGTGTGTCTGTGTGGTTTGCTGTGTGTGTGTGAGGGTTTGTAGTGTGTGTCTGTGTGGTTTGCTGTGTGTGTGTGAGGGTTTGTAGTGTGTGTGGTTTGCAGGGCGTATGTGAGGGTTTGTAGTGTGTGTCTGTGTGGTTTGCTGTGTGTGAGGGTTTGTAGTGTGTGTGGTTTGCAGGGCGTATGTGAGGGTTTGTAGTGTGTGTCTGTGTGGTTTGCTGTGTGTGAGGGTTTGTAGTGTGTGTGGTTTGCTGTGCGTGTGTGAGGGTTTGTAGTGTGTGTCTGTGTGGTTTGCATGGCGTGTGTGAGGGTTTGTAGTGTGTGTCTGTGGTTTGCTGTGCATGTGTGAGGGTTTGTAGTGTGTGTCTGTGTGGTTTGCAGGGCGTGTGTGAGGGTTTGTAGTGTGTGTCTGTGTGGTTTGCAGGGCGTGTGTGAGGGTTCGTATTGTATGTTTGTGTATGTGTGAGGGTTTGTAGTATGTGTGCGTGCACGCTGTGTGTCTGGGTGGTTTGTGGTTGTGTGTGTGTGTGTGCTGTTTTGTCTGGATGTGAGTGATTTGCTTTGTGCGTGTGTGTATGGATTTGTTGTGTGTGTGAGGGTTTGTAGTGTGTGTGTGTGTGTGTGTCTCTGGGTAGCATGTGTGTGTGTGTCTGTAGGTAGCTGGATGGTTTGGTGAGAGATTGATTACTTAAATTTAACTGTTGGAGAGTTACAGACTATCGTAGACTGTTTCACTTTGTTTTGATTCCAGGCTACCATGGGCTATATCACCTATTTACATGGGCTATTCAGTTGTTCAGTTACACAACAAATAAGTAGAAGTGAAAGAGTGTAGGAAGTTTTCACACACAGCTTTCTACATCTCCAAAACATACGCTGCAAACTGTCTCATTTTGGTTTTCTTAAGTCCGTTTCCATCAGAACAACAAGTGTTGCCAATGTGTCTTGATCTGGCCAGGTACTGAGGTGCTGCCCAGCCTGTGGGAGGCCTGGAGTGCAGGAACACTTTCTTGCGCGTTAAGGATTAACCCTTTGACTCCCACACCCTATCCACCAACTGCAAGAACGTTTTGACTTCCACAGCCTGTCCACAGCTTTCTGCAGGAAGTTAGTGGATAGGGTGAGGGAGTCAAAGGGTTAATTTTTTGCTTTTGTAGCATGGTTGACAATGCAGAAAGCTGGTGGACAGGGTGCGGGAGTCAAAGGGTTAATAAGAGCCCAGTCAACATAAGACTCGCATCATTTTTGTTAACAAGTTGTAGTGTAGTGGTTAGCGCGACGGACGACTGACTGGAAGGTAACAGGTTTGAATCCTCATCACACCCTTCAAAAATCATTGTCGGATTTTTTGGCACCAACCGACTCCTACACAGAGTTGAGCGTGCTGTGGGCTCATTGGGAAGACTGGGACCACACAGTCAAGTCTCGTCCACTTCACGGACGCGTCTTTGAAGAGTTGCTCAAATTTCCTGACCACCAGTCCAGGTGTCTGTATCTCTTGGGCCTGGTTGACGCCAGGATACATGATGACAGCAAATGGAGAGTACAGCTTGTCATGCAGTCTCAGTCCATAATGGAAGTCTGTGGTATCAAGATTTTGTTTTTTGTTTTGCCCCATTTTCAGTGCCAGCTTAATGACCACAGACACTGGAACAGTTTTTACAATGTTATGATGATGATGACGATAAGGATGATGATAAACCTGATGCTATGGAGTTCCACCTAGGATTGAGACTGCGTGACGAGGCTGTAATCTACGCTTACTATCATGATACATCCTGGTGTCAACCAGACAAAATTTTAACGAAGCCCTAGGGTGACTCATCCGTGAAGTGGACAAGACTCAACTGTGTGATCCAAGTCTTCCCAACGAGCCCATAGTACGCTCAATTTTGGGTAGGATCTGGTTGGAGCTGGAAAATCCCACAATGCTTTTTTTTAACTCTGACTCCAGCATCCTGTCCACTAGCATGCTGCATTGCTAACCCTGCTAGCAAAGCAGAGACATAGCCCTTCGATTCCCTCACCCTATCTACCAGCGTCCTGCATTATCAACCATGCTAGCAAAGCAGAAACTTAGGCCTTTTACTCCCTCACCCTATCCACCAGTGCCCTGCATTGTCAACCATGCTAGCAAAGCAAAAACTTAAGCCTTTTACTCCCTCACCCTATCCACCAGTGTCCTGCATTGTCAACCATGCTAGCAAGATCCAAAACAAGAGCAAAGCAAAAACTTAGGCCTTTTACTCCCTCACCCTATCCACCAGTGTCGTGCATTGTCAACCATGCTAGCAAAGCAAAACCTTAAGCCTTTTACTTCCTCACCCTATCCACCAGCGTCCTGCGTAATCAACTATGCAAGCAAAGCAAAACCTTAAGCCTTTTACTCCCTCACCCTATCCACCAGTGTCCTGCATTGTCAACCATGCTAGCAAGATCCAAAACAAGAGCAAAGCAAAACCTTAAGCCTTTTACTCCCTCACCCTATCCACCAGTGTCCTGCATTGTCAACCATGCTAGCAAGATCCAAAACAAGAGCAAAGCAAAACCTTAAGCCTTTTACTCCCTCACCCTATCCACCAGTGTCCTGCATTGTCAACCATGCTAGCAAAGCAAAACCTTAAGCCTTTTACTTCCTCACCCTATCCACCAGCGTCCTGCGTAATCAACTATGCAAGCAAAGCAAAACCTTAAGCCTTTTACTCCCTCACCCTATCCACCAGTGTCCTGCATTGTCAACCATGCAAGCAAAGCAAAACCTTAAGCCTTTTACTCCCTCACCCTATCCACCAGCGTCCTGCGTAATCAACTATGCTAGCAAAGCAAAAATGTAACCCTTCGATTCCCTCACCCTATCCACCAGCTTCCTGCAGGAAGTCAAAGGATAAAGTTTTTGCAGTTGGTGAATAGGGAGCGGGAAGCAAAGCGTTAAAAGGATTGAGAGAGATTTGATCCCACAAGCTTCCAGTTGGTAGTCTGTTGCACTGACCGCTTCTCGCGCGGCGACTGGTGACGCATGTCTTTTCCTTATTTTGCAGTCGCTGGCACCCAAAATCACAGGCATGTTACTGGAACTGACCCCCGCCCAGCTGCTGCTGCTGTTGGCGTCGGAGGAGACGCTCCGTCAACGCGTGGATGAGGCTATTGACATAATCATGAATAACAGCCGGTAAGTCTGAAAAAGAAATTGGGTTTGAACAAGGGGAGAGTTAGCTCACTCGCTACGTACAATTATGCCCCTTGCCGTTCCCCTGATAGGCACCCTTTGTATTGGTCATGAGAGAAATTCTCATACAAACAAATGAAAACAGAGAGCTTTGAAATTTGGCGGGTCATATATTAAAAGATAGGTGTACAACATGCTGAAATGTAATTGTCTAACCCTCATGGTTGCTGAGTAATGGTACAAGTAAAATTAGAGAAATTTTCAGGTGAAAAATGTCTTACAAAATACACAGTCAGGTCAATACATCAGTTCCTGCAGTCACTTTTGAATGAAATTTCATAAAATCCAACTTGCACACACTCCAAGTGTACTGACAGAAGACATCATCATGAAGAGTGCCGAGATGTTGTGTGTTGTTTGGCCATTTGCTTTTCCGTCGTCTGCTTCGCTGCAGAGCTAGTGGGTCATGAACTTTGCACTGTCTACACACCAGCTGCAGAATACAGTGACCTAATGGCCTGAATGAAACAAGGCTAACAATGACCGAAGAATCTATTTCTGGCCATTAGTTTTGGATAACGGAAGTGTAGAAAGCGCTTGAAATTTTCAAATCCCCAAATCGGATTTCTCCAACACTCGTACAAAAGCGTTGTTGAGACATGATCAGGCAATCCTGACGCTCATAGCGAGAGGGAATGTCTGTAGTATTATTTTCACTCACAACAGTTACTGTAAAAAGATGTTAATATCTTGGTATGATTACTGTTCGTGATTGGTAAAAGGGGGATTGTGGGTGTTGAACAAAGAGCATTAGTCTGTAACGGTGTCACTCACAACTGGTAAAGAGATGTTATGTCTGTGTCATCATTACCACACATAATGTCTGTAACATGTCACTGTCATCTGGTAAAGTGATGTTATGTCTGTGTCATCTTTACCACACATAATGTCTGTAACAGTGTCACTGTCAATGGTAAAGAGATGTTATGTCTGTGTCATCATTACCACACATAATGTCTGTAACAGTGTCACTGTCAACTGGTAAAAAGATGTTATGTCTGTTCATCATTACCACACATAATGTCTGTAACAGTGTCACTCCATCTGGTAAAGAGATGTTATGTCTGTATCATCATTACCACACATAATGTCTGTAACAGTGTCACTGCAACTGGTAAAGAGATATGTCTGTGTCATCATTACCACACATAATGTCTGTAACAGTGTCACTGCAACTGGTAAAGAGATGTTATGTCTGTATCATCATTACCACACATAATGTCTGTAACAGTGTCACTCTCATCTGGTAAAGAGATGTTATGTCTATCATCATTACCACACATAATGTCTGTAACATCATTGTCACTCACATCTGGTAAAGAGATGTTAATGTCTGTATCATTACCACACATAATGTCTGTAACAGTGTCACTCACAACTGGTAAAGAGATGTTATGTCTATCATCATTACCACACATAATGTCTGTAACATCATTGTCACTCACAACTGGTAAAGAGATGTTATGTCTGTATCATTACCACACATAATGTCTGTAACATTGTCACTCACAACTGGTAAAGAGATGTTATGTCTGTATCATTACCACACATAATGTCTGTAACATCATTGTCACTCACAACTGGTAAAGAGATGTTATGTCTGTATCATTACCACACATAATGTCTGTAACATTGTCACTCACAACTGGTAAAGAGATGTTATGTCTGTATCATTACCACACATAATGTCTGTAACATTGTCACTCATATCTGGTAAAGAGATGTTAATGTCTGTATCATCATTACCACACATAATGTCTGTAACAGTGTCACTCACATCTGGTAAAGAGATGTTATGTCTGTATCATCATTACCACACATAATGTCTGTAACATTGTCACTGTCATCTGGTAAAGAGATGTTAATGTCTGTATCATCATTACCACACATAATGTCTGTACAGTGTCACTCACAACTGGTAAAGAGATGTTAATGTCTGTATCATCATTACCACACATAATGTCTGTAACATTGTCACTCACATCTGGTAAAGAGATGTTAATGTCTGTATCATCATTACCACATAATGTCTGTAACAGTGTCACTCACATCTGGTAAAGAGATGTTAATGTCTGTATCATCATTACCACACATAATGTCTGTAACATTGTCACTCACAACTGGTAAAGAGATGTTATGTTTGTATCATTACCACACATATGTCTGTAACAGTGTCACTCACATCTGGTAAAGAGATGTTAATGTTTGTGTCATTACCACACATAATGTCTGTAACAGTGTCACTCACAACTGGTAAGAGATGTTAATGTCTGTATCATCATTACCACACATAATGTCTGTAACAGTGTCACTCACAACTGGTAAAGAGATGTTATTTGTATCATTACCACACATAATGTCTGTAACAGTGTCACTCACATCTGGTAAAGAGATGTTATGTCTGTATCATTACCACACATAATGTCTGTAACAGTGTCACTCACAACTGGTAAAGAGATGTTAATGTCTGTGTCATCATACCACAATAATGTCTGTAACATTGTCACTCACATCTGGTAAAGAGATGTTAATGTCTGTATCATTACCACACATAATGTCTGTAACAGTGTCACTGTCATTGGTAAAGAGATGTTAATGTCTGTATCATCATTACCACACATGTCTGTAACAGTGTCACTCACAACTGGTAAAGAGATGTTATGTCTGTATCATTACCACACATAATGTCTGTAACATCATTGTCACTCACAAATGGTAAAGAGATGTTATGTCTGTATCATCATTACCACACATAATGTCTGTAACAGTGTCACTCACAACTGGTAAAGATGTTATGTCTGTATCATTACCACACATAATGTCTGTAACATTGTCACTCACATCTGGTAAAGAGATGTTAATGTCTGTATCATTACCACACATAATGTCTGTAACAGTGTCACTGTCATCTGGTAAAGAGATGTTAATGTCTGTATCATCATTACCACACATGTCTGTAACAGTGTCACTCACAACTGGTAAAGAGATGTTATGTCTGTATCATTACCACACATAATGTCTGTAACAGTGTCACTCACAACTGGTAAAGAGATGTTATGTCTGTATCATTACCACACATAATGTCTGTAACAGTGTCACTCACATCTGGTAAAGAGATGTTAATGTCTGTATCATCATTACCACACATAATGTCTGTAACAGTGTCACTCACATCTGGTAAAGAGATGTTAATGTCTGTATCATCATTACCACACATAATGTCTGTAACATTGTCACTCACAACTGGTAAAGAGATGTTATGTTTGTATCATTACCACACATAATGTCTGTAACAGTGTCACTCACATCTGGTAAAGAGATGTTAATGTCTGTGTCATTACCACACATAATGTCTGTAACAGTGTCACTCACATCTGGTAAAGAGATGTTAATGTCTGTATCATTACCACACATAATGTCTGTAACAGTGTCACTGTCATCTGGTAAAGAGATGTTAATGTCTGTATCATCATTACCACACATGTCTGTAACAGTGTCACTCACAACTGGTAAAGAGATGTTATGTCTGTATCATTACCACACATAATGTCTGTAACATCATTGTCACTCACAAATGGTAAAGAGATGTTATGTCTGTATCATCATTACCACACATAATGTCTGTAACAGTGTCACTCACAACTGGTAAAGAGATGTTATTTCTGTGTCATCATTACCACACATAATGTCTGTAACAGTGTCACTCACATCTGGTAAAGAGATGTTATGTCTGTATCATTACCACACATAATGTCTGTAACAGTGTCACTGTCATCTGGTAAAGAGATGTTAATGTCTGTGTCATCATTACCACACATAATGTCTGTAACAGTGTCACTGTCATCTGGTAAAGTGATGTTATGTCTATGTCATCATTACCACACATAATGTCTGTAACAGTGTCACTGTCATCTGGTAAAGAGATGTTATGTCTGTGTCATCATTACCACACATAATGTCTGTAACAGTGTCACTGTCATCTGGTAAAGAGATGTTATGTCTGTGTCATCATTACCACACATAATGTCTGTAACATTGTCACTGTCATCTGGTAAAGAGATGTTATGTCTGTGTCATCTTTACCACACATAATGTCTGTAACAGTGTCACTGTTATCTGGTAAAGAGATGTTATGTCTGTGTCATCATTACCACACATAATGTCTGTAACATTGTCACTGTCATCTGGTAAAGAGATGTTATGTCTGTGTCATCTTTACCACACATAATGTCTCTAACAGTGTCACTGTCATCTGGTAAAGAGATGTTATGTCTGTGTCATCATTACCACACATAATATCTGTAACATCATTGTTACTTGCATCTGGTAGAGAGATGTTAATGTCTGTGTCATCATTACCACACATAATGTCTGTAACAGTGTCACTGTTATCTGGTAAAGAGATGTTATGTCTGTGTCATCATTACCACACATAATGTCTGTAACAGTGTCACTGTTATCTGGTAAAGAGATGTTATGTCTGTGTCATCATTACCACACATAATGTCTGTAACAGTGTCACTCTCATCTGGTAAAGAGATGTTATGTCTGTGTCATCATTACCACACATAATGTCTGTAACAGTGTCACTGTTATCTGGTAAAGAGATGTTATGTCTGTGTCATCATTACCACACATAATGTCTGTAACAGTGTCACTGTTATCTGGTAAAGAGATGTTAATGTCTGTGTCATCATTACCACACATAATGTCTGTAACGTCATTGTTACTTGCATCTGGTAAAGAGATGTTAATGTTGTTGATATCACTACCGTTCATCACCGGTAAAAATGGAGTGTTAATGCGATGGTATTGTCTGATTCTTCACAAACAGCGAATGTTGTATTTTTCTGAATGATTGAATCCTATGGTTCTGGCACAGACAATATTCAACTCAGCTGTGTGTGCTTATGAAGAAAATGGAAGAAACTGGTCAACCTTGTGGCTTCTGCCACATGTTAAAAAAACTGATTCTAGCGTACACCACTGACCAGCTTGCTGCGGCCTACAAAAATTTTGACCTGAACAGTTAACTTCAGCAAGACGAAGGTAATTAGCTTCAGCAAGACCAGGGATATGCTTCAGTAAGACCAAGGATATGCTTCAGTAAGACCAAGGATATGCTTCAGTAAGACCAAGGATATGCTTCAGTAAGACCAAGGATATGCTTCAGTAAGACTAAGGATATGCTTCAGTAAGACCAAGGATATGCTTCAGTAAGACCAAGGATATGCTTCAGTAAGACCAAGGATATGCTTCAGCAAGACCAAGGATATGCTTCAGCAAGACCAAGGATATGCTTCAGCAAGACCAAGGATATGCTTCAGCAAGACCACGGATATGCTTCAGCAAGACCAAGGATATGCTTCAGCAAGACCAAGGATGTGCTTCAGCCAACGCCATCTTGGGCTTCTGGTGCTTCTCGACATCCGACTATCATCAGAATCCAGGAGATCAAGACTAGACAAACTGTGCTACTCTGACAGTACAGTAAACAGCTGTGGATCTCCTATTGCTGTGGTAGTGCTGTACATCTTCAAAGCCACGTCTGCCTTTGGAAGGCTCACCAAGTAGTTGTGACAGAACATGGCATTGAGCAGATTTTGATATGTGCAGAGCGCTGGTCTTGAATGCCCTGCTGTATTGATACAAGACCTGGACTACCCACCGACAGTACATTCAACAGTTGGAACAGTTCCACAAAAGATGCCTTGTGTGTGTACAAGATCTGCAACATCGTCCGTCAAGCCGAGTGTCCAGCCCTTAAGTTTTGAAGAAATGTGACATGCCAGGTGTAAAGTTTGAAGCGTCTTCTTAATCAGATGCCAGCTTTGGACAGGTGTGGAAGACAGCCGTGTCCCAAAGATGCCTCTGTATGGAGAGCTGTAACAAGGTTACTGTGATTAACCCTTTGACTCCCACACCCTTTCCACCAACTGCAAAAATTTAACCCTTCGACTCCCACACCCTATCTACCAGCTTCCTGCAGGAAGCTGGTGGATAGAGCAAAGGAGTCAAAGGGTTAGGTTTTTGCTTTGTAAGCTTGATTGACAATGTAGGATGCTGGTAGACAGGGTGAGGGAGTCAAAGGGTTAACCTGTCGTCCTGCATCCGGCATTGTCAACCATGTTTTCAAAGCAAAATCTGAACCAGTGACCCCCTCACCCTTTCATGGGTGAAACTGTTCCATCTGTTGATGGAATCCCGTCAAAATGAGTTTTTGTCTTAACAGAACAGGTGTTTGTATCTCTTGGGCCTGGTTTACACCAGAATATGTTAGAAAAGTCAGTGTTGTAGAGTCCTGCCCTGTCACACAGTTTGAATCCAGAATGGAACTCACAGCATCATGATTATCATCCTCATTGATGGGGTGGGGGGTAGAAAATGGGACAGACACAAAACAAAACAAAACACCCATGAAATATGATTCACATCAACAAACAAAAATGATTCCCCACAACAAACCAAAAAAACTGAATTTTGTTTCACCTTAACAAACAAACAAAGCCCATAACATGATTCACCTCAACAAACAGAAAAAGCCCAAACGTATGATCCACCTCAACAAACAAAGCTCAAAGGTATGATTCACCTCAACAAACAAAAAAAGCCCATAACGTATGATTCACCTCAGCAAACAAAAAAGCCCATAACATGATTCACCTCAACAAACAAAAAACCCCATAGCGTATATAATTCATCTCAACAAACGAAAAAAGCCCATAACGTATGATTCACCTCAACAAACGAAAAAAGCTCATGAATTGTGTTTCACCTCAACAGGGAAAACTCGGACCACTTACTTGACATGGACATTTTCAACCTGTCCACTCCCTCATCCTCTGCTGACAAAAAGAAGTCCAACACGCCATCTGGAAGTGCACCAGGTGGCAGCACATCTCGCACAGGAGAGGAGGAGGACGAGGAGGTGGACGATTCGGCGCCGCTGTTCTGGCAGCCAGGGAAACGAGGTTACTACTCGCCTAGAGCTGGCCGCAACACTCAGGAACGACTCAACGCTTTCAGAAATGTGGGAAGGTGAGTGGTCAGTCTTGAGTTGTACGGTGGTAATGGCTGGTCAGCCTGTGGGGGATGCTGGGAGCTCTTTCAGTATAAATAATGTCCCCCACCTTCTGGACATACTGTACCAGAAATTTCATCTTTTCTGTCACACTCTTTGTTTCTGCCTTGTTCCTTTGCTTTCTGTCATCTCTTCCTATCATTTTCTGCCTTACTGGTCCATTCGGCTGTATGTGTTCCATAAAGCTTTACATAATTTCTCTCAGGATTGATAATTGGGTACAGATATAAAGTGCTTTTTTTTTTGGCTCTATTTAGGTAATTTAGGGTTATTTGTACGTAGTGCTTTTTTGGCTCTATTTAGGTAATTTAGGCTTATTTGTACGTAGTGCTTTTTTGGCTCTATTTAGGTAATTTAGGCTTATTTGTACTTAGTGCTTTTTTGGCTCTATTTAGGTAATTTAGGCTTATTTGTACTTAGTGCTTTTTTGGCTCTATTTAGGTAATTTAGGCTTATTTGTACTTAGTGCTTTTTTGGCTCTATTTAGGTAATTTAGGCTTATTTGTACTTAGTGCTTTTTTGGCTCTATTTAGGTAATTTAGGCTTATTTGTACTTAGTGCTTTTTTTGGCTCTATTTAGGTAATTTAGGCTTATTTGTACTTAGTGCTTTTTTGGCTCTATTTAGGTAATTTAGGCTTATTTGTACTTAGTGCTTTTTTGGCTCTATTTAGGTAATTTAGGCTTATTTGTACGTAGTGCTTTTTTGGCTCTATTTAGGTAATTTAGGCTTATTTGTACGTAGTGCTTTTTTGGCTCTATTTAGGTAATTTAGGCCTATTTTTGTGTCTATGTTTAAATATATTAATATTCAGGTTTGTTTTTTTAATACCCCTGGTAACAAATTGGTCTGAATGGTCAGCTCCAGAGGCATAGCCGTAGGATTTGTGTGAAAGCGCTGATATGTGTGCTTTTCCAACATTTTTTTTTCCGAGCAAACAGGTGTGTGTGTGTGTGTTTTAAACTGTTACAGTCCTGGTATGGGTTTGTACAATTGGCTGGGCTGTAAACAATGATGATGGTCGTAATCCTTTCTCTGTACAATTGGCTGGGCTGTAAACAATGATGATGGTCGTAATCCTTTCCCTGTACAATTGGCTGGGCTGTAAACAATGATGATGGTCGTAATCCTTTCCATATACAATTGGCTGGGCTGTAAACAATGATGATGGTCGTAATCCTTTCCATGTACAATTGGCTGGGCTGTAAACAATGATGATGGTTGTAATCCTTTCCATGTTCAGTTGGCTGGGCTGTAAACAATTTAAACAATGATGGTCGTAATCCTTTCCAAGAGTGTGTTAATGGAGGTTGTTTACAGAAAGGAGCATCATGGGTTTGCTTCCTGTGGTAGTGAGATGGAATTTGTCATGAGACCATTACTTTCACTCATAATCAGAACCAGCATGACATATTGCAGTTGGTGGACATGGTGCGTGTGCGTGTGTGTGTGTGTGTGCGTGCGTGTGTGTGTGTGTGTGTGTAGAATGACCACTATTTCTTCTGCCCCTCTCAGAATCATGGGCCTGTGTTTACTGTAAAATGACCACTATTTCTTCTGCCCCTCTCAGAATCATCGGCCTGTGTTTGCTGTAAAATGACCACTATTTCTTCTGCCCCTCTCAGAATCATCGGCCTGTGTTTGCTGTAAAATGACCACTATTTCTTCTGCCCCTCTCAGAATCATGGGCCTGTGTTTACTGTAAAATGACCACTATTTCTTCTGCCCCTCTCAGAATCATCGGCCTGTGTTTGCTGTAAAATTACCACTATTTCTTCTGCCCCTCTCAGAATCATCGGCCTGTGTTTGCTGTAAAATTACCACTATTTCTTCTGCCCCTCTCAGAATCATCGCCTGTGTTTGCTGCAAAACGAGATCTGCCCGCTGTTCCTGAACCGCCACGTACTCAAGTACATTCTAGGACGCAGTGTGGCCTGGCACGACCTGGCCTTCTTCGACCCCATCATGTATGAGTCACTGAGGAACACTGTGGCCAACTCAGAGTCCAAAGATGGTGCTGTCTCGCTCCAGGCGCTGGATCTGAACTTTGCCATCCAGCTGAGTGCTGAAGAGGTAAACCATATTTCAGTTTCAGTTTCTCAATTTTCAGGTTTCTCTGTGCTGGGAATGAATTCCGTATGCACTGACGTAATAGGTGCCATATGATGGAGAAGATCCAAAAGGATCATGGCACAAGCCTTAAGCTTAGCACATAAAACGCATGAGCTGGCCAGGTCCTGAGGTCCTACCTGGCATGTGGGTTTTGTATCTTATATTAGTATCAGTCATCGGATCAGTCGTGGCTACATTATAATGGCATATACGAGGGTTGTTCAATTTAAGATGACACTAGGCTTGCCGTTTGAAAACGAAGCAACGCACAGAAAAATGTTTATACCAAACACAACTTTAAAGTTTACCTGATTAGCATGCAGAAAATAAAGTTGACATCATGACGCAACTCGGAGTATGACGTAATTACAAATGTGTTTCAAATAGCTGAGCCTGAAAAAAATGGACGTCACCAATGAGCAATTTCGTTTCTACACTTTCACAAGGCTACAACTTGGTGACGATTGTAGGAAGATACACGCAGATTTGCAAGCTGTTTACGGAACGGATTGTGTGTCTTACCGCACAGTTTGCAGGTGGGTCAAACAATTAGGAGCAGGTAGAGTGCCATCTGATTGGGGTAATCGTGCAGAGCGAGCTTTACCAGCTCGGAACGAACAAAACATTGCATATGTGAAAAGACTGATAGAGGAGGATCCACATTCGACTGTGCGGGAATTAAGCGAGGCATGTGAGCTTTCAATTGGCACCATTAACAACATTCTGCACAAAGACCTTCACATGAGAAAACTGGCTGCAAGATGGGTGCCACATCTCTTAAGTGATGATCAGAAGCAGCAGCGGGTGGCATGTTCACGCAAACTGCTCGATGAGTTTGAGCCCAACGGGCCAAAACGACTGTGTGACTTAGTGACGGGAGATGAGAGTTGGCTCACATTCTACGGCATCCCCAACAAACGCTGCAACCGCATGTGGGTTGGCCCTGACGGAGACCGACCAGTTGTTCTTCGCCCAGGATTCCAGAGTCGCAAGCGACTGTTTTCTATTTTTTTCAACACGCAAGGCCTTGTGGCAATTGACATTTTGCCTGAGAAATCAACAATCACTGCCTCCTACTATACCCAAGTTGTGCTCCCCAAAGTTGTAGGAAAAATCCATGAGCAGCGCCCAACCGTCGGCACCCAGAGGACCCTTCTTCTGCATGACAATGCCAGTGCCCATAAGGCGAAGGTCACCACAACCTTCCTGAGCGAGCAAGGGATCCAAGTTTTGGACCACCCACCCTACAGCCCCGACTTGGCCCCATGCGACTTCTGGCTGTTCCCTGTTCTGAAGGAAAAGCTCGCTGGGCGTAAGTTTGACCGGGTACAAGACCTCGCCAAAGCCGTAAGATCAGAGTTGTCTGGTCTGCCTAAAACCGACTATCAGAGGGTGCTTGAGAATTGGCGTAGGAGGCTTGAACTTTGCATCCTAGCCAACGGAGAATACTTCGAGGGGATGTAAAAGTTTCAAGTTGCTGAGATGAGAGGTACGTTTTTTAAGGGGGTGGTGACATCTTAAATTGAACAACCCTCGTATATACCTAGCATGTGGGTTTTGTATCTTATACTAGTGTTTGTATCAGTCTTGTCATTGAAACAATCATGGCTACATTATAATGATATATATATACCTAGCATATGGGTTTTGTATCTTATACTAGTGTTTGTATCAGTTGTCATCGGATCAATCGTGGCTACATTATAATGATATATATATATACCCAGCATGTGGGTTTTGTATCTTATACTAGTGTTTGTATCAGTCTTGTCATTGGAACATTCATGGTTAGACTGTAATGACACATGTATCTGTGAATCTTATCGTTAAAAAAGAATAGTAATAAAAATATAAAGGGACAGAATGAAAATACAAGTGGTTACTAGGTATAAACTTATATCACAAAAAGCTCTCCCTACTTTTCCATTCAGTACTACACACAGCCTCTGTCTGTCTGTCTACATGATGAAAATAACATCTTTATCATAGCTCTCCCTCCTTTTCCATTCAGTACTACACACAGCCTCTGTCTTTCTGTGAACATGATGAAAATAACATCTCCTGTATCATAGCTCTCCCTCCTTTTCCATTCAGTACTACACACAGCCTCTGTCTGTCTGTCTACATGATGAAAATAACATCTTTATCATAGCTCTCCCAGAAAGAAAGAAAGTCAGTCAGATTGTCATATGATAGTGTATATGAAGTACCTGGCTGTAAAATATTGTTACACAGTAGAGATTCCTAATCACAGAATTAAGATGGTAACATTGATGTTGAATTTGACAGTTTTTTGTTGTTTTTTTCATTTGCAAAAAAATAGTATCCAAATGATTTCTTTTAGTGTTGACTGTGATAGGAAAACTGTTAGAATCATTGGTCTTCCATATCCCTGGACAGACTTGCGTGCTGGAGTGCAGAAATCGGGAATTGTGCGGAAATCTGAATCAAAGTGACCACCAGTGGTCCAGCAATTATGAACCAGAAAAACACAAAAATAGAACTTGTATGTTCTTTAACAAAACTAGAAAGGCACAAATTTTCGGCCAACTGGCCTATATCCAAAACAAAGTGTGACTGTCTGCATTCAGGCAAACAGGAACCAGAAAAAAAACAGGAAAATAGAAGAAGAACGCGTATTTAATACAATCAGACAAGACAGGCGCAAAATTTTCGGCCAACTGGTCTTTGTCAAGCATATACAAAAGACAACAAAGAATAAATGCACAAAGAAATGTGACCTCCCACCACGAAATCAGTCTTAACTCGCAGTCAGTCGAACAGCACCACAGAACACTAAAACAACAGAAGGGACAAGCCCTCTTAGCGCGATCGAAAAACGCGTGCTGGTTGGCTCGGCTGGCCGCCATCTTGTTAATGCTGAGATTCGCTGTCGCGGCGAGCGATACACACACGCAGTGCGCTGCTCTCACATGGCTTGCCTCTGTTTACGTTTGTAACCTGACAGACTGTTTACGTATGTGTGTGTAAAAGGAGAGAGAGAGAGAAGAGAGGGGGGAGGGGACAGGGGTGGGGGGGGGGGGGAATTGCCGATGCATGGGTAGAAAACTATTGCATGATACTCATAGTCATACCCAAAAAAAAAAATTCTTACTTCTTTGAAAAGTGAAACTCTTCATTAGCCGTCGCACTATTATTTTCACCCAGTCACTGCTTCAGAAACATTGACCTGTCACTTAGTCAGTTAGTGTGTGTACTGGGACTGAGGGGGAGGATGTGTGTGTGTGTCTTACACTTCATACCATTAGTTTTTCTCTTTGTTATGTGTTGAGTCATCATTTTGTGTGTGTGTGCTTCTGAATTTATGTTAGTATTGTTACACAAGCAATCAGTCGATCTTTTCAGGTTTAATGTCATTGTCAACAGCGAGGATTATTTAAAAGATGGTACCTTTAGACATTTGATTATAACATGCGCCACACACATGAGACAGAAGTCGTACACGACAAGTAAGAATGATTGAGTTTCACAATTTTTTTCTGTGAAATTACAAGTGTTCATCACTTCAGAGTTTTTGCCTGTCGTATACAACAACATAAAAATGAAGAACTCAGAATAAAAAAAAAACAACAATAAAGTAATATAATACAGAATTCACACATGTAAAATTCATGATTTAAAATGTACTCACATGACTTGACAAAGACATGCCTGGACATCTTCCCAAAATGATCAGCCACAGCGGTGTATAATTCACAGTTAATCCAGCTCCAACAGCACTCATTCCAGGAATGTTCACATCTCAAGTGTCTTGTCAGCCACAGCGGTTTATAATACACAGTTAGTCTTCACACGTTAAGTTTCTCGTCATCCACAGAAATGTAGTAAAATATTCACTGTTGCATTAATGGCCCATGAGTGTTCACAGGTGTGTAATACACAATCAAATCTAAAATCCACAGATGAACTACATAATTGTTCACAAGTTCAGTTCCTTATCACAATATCAGCTACAGCAGTGTGTTATGTTCACAGTTAAATCCAGCTGAAATAGAGGTCTGTAAATGTTCACATGTTAAGTTTCTTGTCCTTGTTCAGTTCTGCACCTCTGACTTTTGACTTCAGTTGCTGATTGAACAGTTTCACTTCGTGGTAAATCCTGATGTTGCAATAAGCAGCAATAAGGCTTGCCAAACATTCACACTCACAATTCAGAACATCTGTTTGTGACTTGACAAAGCTGTTCAGAATAGTTTGCCTTGGGTCGGCTCTTGGCAATCCCTTTGATGTAGCTACTCTGAAGTGAAGTTCAAAGCATCTGAAAACCTGCAGCAGTGGCTCACTGACACGAACCAGGCATCCAAGTTTAAACTCTTTGAGTGACACAAGTGAGGGAGTTTCTCCAGTTGCCTCATTTGCACTGATGGTGAACTTTTCCACACAGAGAGGACAGTCGTTTTTCTGCTTGAACTTCCTCACGACAGCACCAGCAATGTACTGAACAATGTCTGACTCGACGGTGGCAGTTCCATCTCCAAGTCTGTGAAGGAAGAGGAAACCAAGTTGTTCTCACAACTGAAGGAGTTGGTTTCGATGGGGTCTGCATGATCAGCATTCTCTGCATCACATTCAACGTCTGCTGTGCATGGGTTGACAATGGGATGGTGTCCATGCTCACCATCAGGCTGGCAGTTGGCACCAGCACTGATTGTCTTGTCCAAGAGCTCTGATGTTGCAGAAGAACAAGACAGGCAACGGAGTGCATCGACATATGCTGGCAACGTCGGGTGGTCGTTGAAGCCATTGTAGCCACGTATTTGACTGTGAAGGTTCTCAACGTGATCCTGGTTACACTTTCTCAGGCACAAGTGTGTCAAGACCTCCTCCTCCATGATTAGCTTTTGGCTCAATCCCTTCATTGCCGAAAGCACTAGGAGCCACCCTTTGTGACTTGGAATGTTGCTGGCCAGTTTGTCATTCTTTGGGTTTGTGAAACACCAGCTTTCCACAAAGTTGGAAAAGGAAGCAAATCGAACCTGGTCACCCTCAAAATCACTCCTTGTGACCGGCTTCTTCCCGACTGGGGCGGAGAGGGAATGAGAGTCGACAAAATCCCACATGCTGTTCACCGTCTCCACAAAGCATGCTGTTTGAAGAGCAGCCTCGGACATCAACGACTTTGACACATACAATTTCAAGGCAGCAGCGACTGAGTGGGAAAATATCTGGCATGCCAAGATGACTTTCATCTTTTTCCCTCTGGGCAGGGTGAAGTGACACTCCTTCAGCTTGGGAGCAGCGCGAATTGACCCGCCAGATGTTTCAAGGGAGAAGAGTTCTTGGAGGTGACACCACTTTGCAATCATTCTTTCTCCATCCCAGCTGAAGGAGATGTATTTCGTCATGAAATTGTTCCTCAAGTTTTTGATGAGGTGTGGCGGATCTGGCATGACAAAGGACTGTGTAGTGCCATGAAACACATACGGTCGTTCCACACACACACCCATGTCTTTCATCCATTTCCATTGGCAGGATTCTTGGTCCATCACAATGGCATCAACATACAAACCAATCCCTGTGACGGCTCTGATGATTTCGGAAATGATGGCTGTCAAAGTAGGTGTTGCCAGGTTGTGCTTGGCAACAAAATACCCCAACACCTGCTTCCACTTCAGGGTCAGTCCCCTGATCATGACCAAAATTGCTTGGTCAGCGATTTCGTCACTCTGGTGATGCTCGCCGCAGTTGACAAAGCCGACCAGCTCGTCACGATGATGACTGTAGGTCAGGGCTTTGGTCACAGTCATTCCATCCAAGGAGAGTGTCACTCTTTTCTCATGTTCTTCAAGTGCTAATGTTCTCAAGCGCATCATTTCCACCAGACTCTGACACAGACCGACCCCAGTCAACACAGTTGAAAAGCGCCTCCTGAGTGTTCTTGGATGTGGAAGCATAAACCCAACGGAGCGGAGAACGGCATAAGCAGAAGTGCTCCTAAAGTACACAGCGAGACACAACTCCATAGCCTCTTTCTCGGTGTCCCAGTTGATCCACTTTTTCTTCCGCATCATGATCTTGAATAAAGCTGCTGGAACAACTGGCAGGTCTTTGAGGAAATTCTCCAGGATTGCTTCTTTCTTTGCACGAAGAGACGCTACTTGTACAGCATGGCGCTTTATAAGTCTGACCTTGGCTGCTTGTGCTGTTTTGCATTTCCTTTCAAGTTGTTTGTTTTGTTTCTTGAGGTCTTCTAAAGCACGTTTGGCCTGCTTCAGCTCTCGGGCCAACTTCTCAGGATCTGGTTCGGACGCTTTCACCACGGGTCTAGTACTGTCTCTGTCACCATCACAATCATCACCATCACCTTCATGATATACAGAGCTGGAGGCAGTATCTTGTCGTCTCCTCTTTGGTACAGGCTCTCTGATCTTGGGCGGAGGTCGTCGACATTCCATGGATGGAGGAGGATTTGGGCAGCTGACAATGGTAGACACGGCAGTCGGTAGCAGTCGAGAATGCTGAATGTCTGTAGGGCAGTTGAAAACTTTCTCATGAAAATGTACAGAGCACACCCTCTTCGACTTGATGTCAGCAATCTTGACGTCATCTCTCCTGATGTTGATGATCCACTTCTGGCACCTGAAACAAAATCAAAGTAAACATGAAATACATCCACAGTTGCCTCATAGCTCAGCTTGCCAACCACCACCAAGTATGTAGAATTTGTGATT
Organism: Monoplex corrugatus; assembly: GCA_030674185.1. Lineage (NCBI taxonomy): Eukaryota > Metazoa > Mollusca > Gastropoda > Littorinimorpha > Ranellidae > Monoplex > Monoplex corrugatus. Next base: position 44,666,843 of record JAPXFY010000033.1, read on the forward strand.
AACCAAGCTCACCTAATCACAGTCAGTCTCAGTCTCAAAGTCACTCTTACCACACACAGACACGCACACACACACACACACACACAAACACACACACAAACACACACACACACACACAAACACACACACACACACGCACGCACGCACGCACACACACACACACACACACACACACACACACACACACACACACACACACACATATATATATTATATGCAAGGGATTATGTAGGTCAGGTTATCTAATGAAATATTGATAAAAAAAATATAAAGTTTCCATGCACATTTGCCTCCACATACATAACATAGGGTCTTACATGTGCAGTTCATGCACTGCATTTGTAAACAATGGAGCAGGCCGGTGTCGGTTGGCGGTGGCCTACACGTTGTCGGCGCACACTTTGTTTTGACAAGTCACACGTGTACACACACACTGGCACTCAACACAAGAAGACTGAAAATAATACCAACTTACCTCTCTCTGTCTGTCTCCGTATTTGGAAAATAGAAGAAGCGCACTGGCTTGCCTGTTCTTGGGTCAATACTTGTACGATTGTTGTTGCTGCAGTTGATCACACAACAGTAACACGCTCCGCGTTTGGTTACAGTACTGGTACTCGCCATGCTGCCTCAGTCAGCATTTTAAAAATGGCGCCCCGAACGTTTACGGAAATTGCCGGAACATACCGAGGAGGCGCTTGTCCCTTCTGTCTTATTTGTCTTCTGTGAACAGCACTAGGAGCTTTTCAGGTCACTGAGGGTCTATCTGGGGCGATTTGACTTTTTCTCAAAATTGATTTCTGTAGACTATAATCTATCTCCCACAGAATTTTTTTTCTTGAAAAAATATTATTAATCAATTTAAATCGGTATTTTAATGCACTGATCGCAGCAGAAAGAACACAGTTTCCTACCAAAAGTACCTGTTTTTGTCTCTTATTATGAACCATAACCTGAACAGTACCCGCACATGTAATATACTGATGGAAAGCACCTTTCAGATAATGACAGCAAAAATTAGAAACAATCTGGGTCAAAGCCACCAAATAAAGAAATTTGAGGAAGATGTGTAGGGGAGCACACAAAAACTTTAGAGGCCATTTTCTCAAAATGGCCATCATACAACTTAATGACTTTAAACATACATAACTTCTACATTTTTTTTAGTACAAGCTTTATTCAAGTACCAAAATAATCAGCAGAATGTACACTTTCCAGTGATATGTATATCTGAAAATATCCAAAATGCTAGTTAAGACTGATTTCGTGGTGGGAGGTCACAAAAGACTGATTTCGTGGTGGGAGGTCACAAAAGACTGATTTCGTGGTGGGAGGTCTCAAATAGTAAACAACTTCCCAAACATCGCATCCAGCATGAGAAAATGGTAGACGAGTTTATATACTCCTCTGCCATTTTCTGCTGCTGGACGCCATGTTTACTCCTTTTGTCATTTTCTGCTAAATGTGGTTTCTAAGAAGAATGTTGAGATTCCATGTACAGCAAAGAAAACAAACGAGACAGTCTTGATGGAGGCAGACACAAGTAGATCATTGATAAGGAAGATTAGGAAAAGACAGGCAGCATTTATAGGCCATTTTATGAGGAAGGGGGATTTGGAGCACCTGGTCACAACGGGAAAGCTGGAGGGAAAGAGAGCACCAGGTAAACACAGGGAGAAAATGTTAGACGGACTTGCAGAGTGGCTGAAGACGAAGAGGGTGGAGGAGATGCTGGGGGCAACAAGAGATAGAGACAGATGGAAGTCCATGATTGCCAACGCCATGCGACAGGGCACCTGATGGTGATGAATGCGGTTCAGGAGTTGTACCTCAAAGCCACCCCAGCGCTTATTTCAGTGAGTTCCGAGATCAATGACTGCTGTTTGATTTTCATGTTTGTTTGCACAGTCAGTTGATGCGAATGGTGCGTTTCAGGGCGGAGGCTCTGTGGAGTTGATCCCAGATGGAACGGAAGTGGAGGTGAACTTGTCCAACATTCACCTGTATGTTCACAAGTACGCAGAATACCGCATGGTGCGATGCCAGGAGAAGGCGCTCAAGGTCAGTGACAGTAGGCAGCTGTGGGAATGGGGTTCTCTGTTGGGATGGTGGGTGTACTCAGTTGTAGGAATGGGGTTCTCTGTTGGGATGGTGGGTGTACTCAGTTGTAGGAATGGGGTTTTCTGTTGGGATGGTGGGTGTACTCAGTTGTAGGAATGGGGTTCTCTGTTGGGATGGTGGGTGTACTCAGTTGTAGGAATGGGGTTCTCTGTTGGGATGGTGGGTGTACTCAGTTGTAGGAATGGGGTTCTCTGTTGGGATGGTGGGTGTACTCAGTTGTAGGAATGGGGTTTTCTGTTGGGATGGTGGGGGTGTACTCAGTTGTAGGAATGGGGTTCTCTGTTGGGATGGTGGGTGTACTCAGTTGTAGGAATGGGGTTTTCTGTTGGGATGGTGGGGTGTACTCAGTTGTAGGAATGGGGTTTCTGTTGGGATGGTGGGGGTGTACCCAGTTGTAGGAATGGGGTTCTCTGTTGGGATGGTGGGTGTACTCAGTTGTAGGAATGGGGTTCTCTGTTGGGATGGTGGGTGTACTCAGTTGTAGGAATGGGGTTTTCTGTTGGGATGGTGGGGGTGTACTCAGTTGTAGGAATGGGGTTTTCTGTTGGGATGGTGGGGGTGTACTCAGTTGTAGGAATGGGGTTCTCTGTTGGGATGGTGGGTGTACTCAGTTGTAGGAATGGGGTTTTCTGTTGGGATGGTGGGGGTATACTCAGTTGTAGGAATGGGGTTCTCTGTTGGGATGGTGGGTGTACTCAGTTGTAGGAATGGGGTTCTCTGTTGGGATGGTGGGGGTGTATTCAGTTGTAGGAATGGGGTTCTCTGTTGGGATGGTGGGGGTGTATTCAGTTGTAGGAATGGGGTTCTCTGTTGGGATGGTGGGGGTGTATTCAGTTGTAGGAATGGGGTTCTCTGTTGGGATGGTGGGGGTGTATTCAGTTGTAGGAATGGGGTTCTCTGTTGGGATGGCGGGGGCGTACTCAGTTGTAGGAATGGGGTTCTCTGTTGGGATGGTGGGGGTGTACTCAGTTGTAGGAATGGGGTTCTCTGTTGGGATGGTGGGTGTACTCAGTTGTAGGAATGGGGTTTTCTGTTGGGATGGTGGGTGTACTCAGTTGTAGGAATGGGGTTTTCTGTTGGGATGGTGGGTGTACTCAGTTGTAGGAATGGGGTTTTCTGTTGGGATGGCGGGGTGTACTCAGTTGTAGGAATGGGGTTCTCTGTTTTTTATTCGAGTCTTTAGTTATGTTGAAATTTGTATTCGGGTATTATTTGTAAATCCTCTTTATGATAAATTAGACTGAGTGGTCAATACCAGGTGCATCTCCGTAGATTATGTGTGTGAATGCATTCATATGTGTACTTAAATTTTCTTTTTCTTTTTTTTTGGTCTTGTTGAAGTATTGTGTATTTTGTTTTGAAAGAGTTTTAGCTCTGATTAGGTTCTGCACAATGGGCAGGGTTTTAAACAAAATGACAATAACAATGTGATTGAAATTGTTGAAATCTGTGTTTGTGTGTGTGTGTGTGTGTGTGTGTGTGTGTGTGTGGTGTGTGTGTGTGTGTGTGTGTTTTCTACAGCATATCAGACTGGGAGTGTTTGACGTGCTGCCCACGTCCTCCTTGGAGGGGTTAACAGCGGAGGATTTGCGTCTGCTGCTGAATGGTGTGGGTGACATCAACGTACAGACCCTAATCTCTTACACCTCTTTCAATGATGAAAGTGGTAAGTTGGTGATTTACATGTGTGTGCGTGTGTGTGTGAGTGCTTGCCTCTGTTTGTGTGTGAGTGCTTGCCTCTGTGTGTGCGTGATACTTGCCTCTGTGTGTGTTTGTGTGTGTGTGCGCATGCATGTGTGTGTATGCATGTGTGTGGGGTGTGTGTACTGTCCCCTTGGGTGTACCTGTTCATCATTGTCTCAGTGTTCTCAA
>JAPXFY010000033.1:44675835-44703335 GCA_030674185.1 Monoplex corrugatus
CTTCACTGTGTTGTGTTGTGTTGTGTTGTGTTGTGTTTATGCAGGTGTATTTCTGGACGTCCAGTATGTGTGTGTGTTTCTTCACTGTGTTGTGTTGTGTTGTGTTGTGTTTTACAGGTGTATTTCTGGACGTCCAGTGTGTGTGTGTGTTTCTTCACTGTGTTGTGTTGTGTTGTGTTGTGTTTATACAGGTGTATTTCTGGACGTCCAGTATGTGTGTGTGGTTCTTCACTGTGTTGTGTTGTTTGTGTTGTGTTGTGTTGTGTTGTGTTATGCAGGTGTATTTCTGGACATCCAGTATGTGTGTGTTTCTTCACTGTGTTGTGTTGTGTTGTGTTTATGCAGGTGTATTTCTGGACATCCAGTGTGTGTGTGTGTTCTTCACTGTGTTGTGTTGTGTTGTGTTGTGTTTATGCAGGTGTATTTCTGGACGTCCAGTATGTGTGTGTGTTTCTTTACTGTGTTGTGTTGTGTTGTGTTTATGCAGGTGTATTTCTGGACATCCAGTGTGTGTGTGTGGTTCTTTACTGTGTTGTGTTGTGAACTTGTGTTGTGTTTTTGCAGGTGTATTTCTGGACATCCAGTATGTGTGTGTGTTTCTTTACTGTGTTGTGTTGTGTTGTGTTTATGCAGGTGTATTTCTGGACGTCCAGTATGTGTGTGTGTTTCTTCATTGTGTTACATTGCGTTGTGTTTTGGCAGGTGTATTTCTGGACGTCCAGCCCGGCACTACCAGCCAGCGAGGAAGGGTTCCAGCCCATGCCCAGCATCACCATCCGGCCCGCAGATGATGAGCACCTGCCCACGGCCAACACCTGTATTTCCCGCCTGTACATCCCTCTCTATTCCTGCAAAACCACACTGCGCACCAAGCTGGCGCTGGCCATCAAGACCAAGTCGTTTGGCTTCGTCTGAAGCCCGTGCGGGCTTTTGTGACGTGTGGTTTGGGGGTAGAAAGCCTTGGTACAGGATCGGGAAAGTAACACGTGCTGGCCGCCTAAAGAAAACGCCCATCTGTCAAGTTCCGTCTGTTGAAGAGGGCTTGTGCGTGTCTGCATGGTCATTGACTGCCCTTTTTGTTTTTCGTGCTGCGGTCATGTGCTGTTGGTCAAATTATTTATAAAGCATTGGCGGGGACATGGAGAAGTCATCCAACATTCTTCATTTATTGGTAGAGAAGTCATGGGAAACGTCTTTTTTTTTATGGCAGTGATGGAGCCAAGTGAAACAAGGTGTATCATTCATTGCCAGATATATGCAAGGAAACAAGTTTTTTTTTATTTCTTTCTTTTTAACTTTTTGCTTCTAGGTGACAAATGTCATTTTATGTTCAACATCTGGAGCATGTTTTAACCTTAGTAAAAAAAAACTGTAGCTTCCGTTTTATTTTTGGTTTTAAACTGAAACACAAATCTGTATTGACAAAAAGTAATCTTAAAGTTGGCCAAAATCATTTAATTGCCACTGAAAAAAAAATGAGTACAACAAAGAGATACAGGGAGAAAAGTAATGAAGGTGGGTTAGTCTGCTTGAGCAGAACAGAGAGATAAACAGAAGTATTGGAGGTGAGTCTCTATTGAAGGTGATTAAGTGTTCATTAAAAAGTGATGGGAAGAAAAGGTGGCAAAGTCTGTGGTAAAAAGTGACAGGAGGAAGCAAAAGCGGGCAAAGATGGCGGGGGTGTTGTCCCCCCACTTCCTGCCGTCAATCAGAAGAGCGTGTTCAGAATTGACCAGGCACAGGACTCGGTGCTGTAACTCCCAGAGGAAGTGCCAGTTTTGTCTGGTGTAGACGAACGACTGTGTAGACATTTGCGTTATAGTCTGGCTTATGCGTTTTGGGGGGGGGGGGGTTATGCCATGATCAGTTTCGATCTTGTTCATCATATGCCATCTGCAACGTCAGTGCATGTGGCATTTGTTCTTGACCGTGGGGAGACGTCTTGTTGACACCCTGAGACAAACTGACACTGACAGGTACCATGGTTTGTTAGGAGGCGCCTGCAGGCCTGGTACGACTGTCTTCAGCTAATGATTTTCTTCAGTTTGCTGGGTGTCAGAGGGCTTGTTTCCAAACGGACCAAGGGACATGTGTTTGCGTGGGTGGGTTGTTTTGTTGTTGTTTTTTTGCCAGATCCTGGAGGATTAAGGTGCCCATCCCATACCAGAATCAAATTAGATAGTGTTGAATATAAGTACTTAGGTCTGAGGTTGTCCTCTGCTATGTGCAATTATTGTAACCCTGCCTTCTGCGTATAGGAAGTGACCCCAACGAGAAAGAAATTCGACCTGGAGGGGGATGGGCTTGGCAAGGTTCGATTTGCCCAAAAAGTTTGAAAGAAAAATACACTGAGACCACAGCAGATCGGTCACAGCCTGGGTCATCAGTGACAACACCATCCATCATCTTATAAATCCAGGCTGTGAAGATGAGATGTTACTGCATGATGTTAAACTTTGGATAGATACTCTTGATTACGTCCCTAAAGAACCAGTTCACCAAACCATCAAGCAGCACGCTGGACCTTAGCAAGATCTTTGACATCAGTTAAGAAAAAAAAAAACGATGTTGGTACGGCCATATAACAAGACCCGGTGTCCTTGCTAAATCAATCCCCCAGGAAATGGTTGAGTTCGAGAGTTGATGGACAGAGAAACCATTGGTGGAGACCCAGTCTTTGGCACACAGCTGACATAACTGAGGAATCTGCTGAACAAACAGTTCTTTAGTGTTGGCACCTCAACGTCTCTTCGCAGGCTTGAGAAGAAGAATGTAAATGGAGAGATCGTTTTGTCCTTCTTTGTCGTGTTTTTACCCTTCTGTCATTGTGTGTCTGTCTGCGCTTGTGTATGTGTGCGCGTTTGTGTGTATGTGAGTGTGCTTGTGTGTGTGTGTGCTTGTGTGTGTGTACTTGTGTGTGTGTGCTTGTATGTGTGTGTGTGTATGTCTTGAGGAATTAGTGTTTTATGATTTCATGGTTTACCATGTGTGGAGCAGGTGTGAAAGTTCTGTGCGGGCTGAATGCTCTTGATAATGGCTGGTTGTGTGATTTCGACAGATGTGTTGGCTTGCTGGTGTGTGGTTGGCATTTATGTGCCTGTAATTTCCCAGGCTTTGGCCCACAACCAACACAGCTGGATGAATCTGTGCGGCACCCCAGTGACTCGTGAGCTAAAGAAGAAGAGGGGCATTTATTGACCTGTTTTTCATTTATTAGAGTTCGGGGTTGGCGTACAGGTTGCACTTCTGCTTTCAGTGTGAATATGTGTGACCTTTTGTTTGCGTAACTATGAGTGGTACCGTTCTGACTGTGTTTACGGTCGGTAAAGTTCGGACAGTGTGGTAGAGGACTGGGGGTGTAAATGCCAGAGTGGTAAAGTCTTTTTCCATTGTGCTCCTGAACGGTGTAAAGGTTAGAAATGATGATGACCTTTTCTTTTGAAGCTTGATTGTATCGTTTCCTGAATGGTTTCTGTGTTGTGAATGGAAGACTTTTCGAGTCGTGCTTGGGTTTAAAAGGCTTTATGAGTGATGTTTTGTAGTCGTGTTTAGGTTTAAAAGGCTTTATGAGTGATGCTGATGTTTTGGGCTTTTTATGTGCGTAATGTAACGAAGATGACAAGTATCTATCTGTCACTACCCCCCCCCCCCTCCTTTATATTCCTGTCTCTCACTATCTTCCCTGCTCTTTCTCTCCCTGTCTCTTTCTATTTTAAAATGATGTAGCCACAGAGAAGGGTCCATTATCACTTTTCTTGTTCTTTGTTTTTCTGTGTGTATATCTTTGTTTTAAGCCTGTTTTTACTTTACAGTGCATGTTTTGTTTTACCATTTAAATTTAGCATCTTCTAATTTGTTTGTTGACTTTCCAATTCCAGTTGCATGCTCAGTAATTCTGATGTACCTTAGCCAGTGAAGTAAAGTTCTCAATAAACGCCCCCCCCCCCTCCCCTCTAAGTCAAAACACGTGCACACATTTACTTGTGTATTGTCACATTGGTCCCTTTTAGTTTGCAGCTATGTGCATCCACTTTCGCTCACATACACTCAACCTACGCACATAGGCATGGACACACACGCAGAGATTCTTGCACGCACACATACACACACGCACACACACATTGATAGAGAAGACAGTTTTTCCATGGGCACGTTTGTTCAGCTTTTTCTCTGTTCTCTGTCATGTACATATACACACACCGCAGTGTCTTGTTGTACACACACATATACATGCATCGATGTGCACACATTTTCTCTCTCTTTGTGAAACATACAGACAACTCGCAGTGCAGTATGTTTCCCCCAACAGCGATCAGCTCTGTCACTTCTTGGTGAATCTCCCAGTCCACCGTTAGCTTCCATTAGTCAGAGGAATATGTATGTACACGTTGATGCCCTCCTTATCCTCTCCCCTCCCCCCTCCTTCGTCTTCATCAGTCAAAGGGATATGCTCGTTCTGATGCTCTCTGTATCCCGTCCCCTCTTCGTCTTCTTTTTTGTCCCTCTCCTTCTCTCTCGCCCCTTTCGTTTCCTCACTCACTCCCTTGTATTGAAGACTTAGGCGTAGTTGGTCAAGTGTTGTGTAAAGTGAGTCCTTCGGTCAAAGACCTCTGTGAAGAACTGCATCCACGGTTGCTGTCCGATGTTATCACTCTTTCATTTCCATGTACTTGAGATGAGATTTTCAATAAAAAAAATGAAAAATGAAAATGAATATTGAGTGATTTGGTGTGTGTGTGTGTGTGTGTGAGCGAGTTTATGTTTGAGGACTGATCCAAAAATTTCTTTGCCAGTTAGACTGCCATTTTTCTGCTACTTGCGATAAAAATATTTTACAACTTGTGTCGAGATAAAACATAGCCATTGTGCTATAAATGTACACAGAATGCATTCGCGCACATAATCTGAGGACATGCCTCCGGCATAGGATCATTCCGTCCAATTTATCGCACAGAGGAGATTTAAAAAAACACACCTGAATACAAATATAAGCATACATAAGGACACCAAAACATACATAAAAACAGGCATAAATTACCTAAAATTGCTTCCGCATATCTCACCTCCTTATAGCCAAAAATGCACTTAATACATGTACCCAATTACCAATCCGAAGAAAAAGTATGTAAGACTTTATCGTAAAAACACAGGTGAATGGACCATTAATGCAGAAAATAAGTAGAAATGACAGAAAGCAAGGCAACAAGGCAGAAACAAAAGAGAGTGACAGAAAAGATTAAATTTCTAGCACAGAATTTCCAGAAGGTGGGGATACTATTTATACTGAAAGAGCCCCCGGCAACCCAATCGGGTGGGGGGGGGGGTAGAGAATTCATCTTTTCTGCCACTGTTTTTGTTTCTTCCTTTGCTTTCTGTCATCTCTTTTGTTTTTTGCCTTGCTGATCCATCCACCTGTATGTTTCTATAAAGCTTTACGTTCTTTCTCTTGTGATCAATAATTATTTATTGGGTATGTGTGCTGACTGCATGTTTGGCTCTAAGGAAATGTGCTTTGCAGGAGCAATTTCAGTTTTCTTTTGAAAAGACAAAAACGTGTATGTGCGAGTGTGTGTATGTGCGTGTATGTGTGTGTGTGTGTGTATGTATGTGTGTGTGTGTGTGTGTATGTATGTGTGTGTATGTATGTGTGTGTATCTATGTGTGTGTATGTGTGTTCGTTCGTTGCTTGATTTAACGTCTTTTCACTATAAGTGATATTAGACGGTAGTGTGTGTGTATATATGTGTGTGTGTGTATGCATGTGTGTGCATGAAACATTTACTGGAAAACACAGTTCGGAAATGGCAGCCTACTGACAAAGGCTTTTGATCAGTCTCGTAGCATGTGCACAAAAGTTACAGTATAAATAAATCAAAACCCCCAAATCCAGCTTGTCTCCCCTACACTTACTGCGGTTACAAGCGGCTCCCACTGAGGTAAGAAGCCATTCATTCTATAGTGTGGGATCACGTTATCTTCCAGAATTGTGCATAATAATGTGTTATTGTATTGGCATCCGTCAGTCTCGGGAGACAATGGAGATTGCGCCTTGGAATTCATTCTGCGGTGGAACTGCAGCGCCGGCTGTGGCTGTAGAGCCCGATCCTCGAACGGCAGGTCCTGTTGCGTTGCTGCACGTGAAGATGGTGTCGTCCGAAGGCGCTGACCCTGCTCCTTTGGCGTCTGCGTGCTCTTCTTACTTCCCACTGCTCCTCTCTCCTCTGCTGGGATGTCTTGATGGCCGAATTGATGGCAAGTTTCCAGCTGCTGCGGTCTGCTGGTACCGTTTAGAAGCCTGCTGGTGCAATGCCATCTGCCTTGAGGTCCCACTTGCACACATGTCTGAAGCGGAGTATGGGCCTTCCCGTGGGTCTGGAGCCAGTAGTAAGCTCGCCATACACAATGTCTGAGTATTCTGCCATCTTGCATACTTGTGCATAATAATGTAGGCTACATGATAATAATGATGATGACATAATGATGATAGCAGCAACAACAACAATGATAATAACATATAATAATAACACAGAGAGAGAGAAATAAAAATGTGTTAGCAGGATTTTCTCATTTGTTTATGATGATGACAATGATAATAGCAGCAACAACAACAATGATAATAGCATTAATAATAACAGAGAGAGAGAAATAAAAATGTGTTAGCAGGATTTTCTCATTTGTTTGTGAATGGTTCTGTTACCAAATTTGGTTGAAAGATGTAGGCCGTTGAGGAGTCACAAATGCGTAAATTTTGAAGTTGTGACACGTAGATCAATGTTGCATGGGTCACGAAAAACGCCTACAATGAACACTTTTTGACGGAGGTGTCTGAACAGTTATGTCTCAGGGACTTCTGACAGTATTCACACATTTTATTTTCACTTTTGTGACACTCCACCAGTGTCTTGGCTTCTTGTCAAGAATTATTTCATTTTACACATCTTCAGGGTCAAGGTGACATTGAAAAGTTCAAAGGATGGGTTTTCTGTCAATTTTAAATTTGCTGTATAAAAAGTGACACTGTTTGAATAGTTCCACTATTTTTAAAAGAAAAAAGAAGAAGAAGAAAAAGAAAAGAAAAGAAAAAGATGTGGGAGATGGGGAACCAGAAAAAGCGAGTGTCTTGAACCATTCGACCAACCCTACTGTGGTGAACAAGAAAACTGATTACCTTACACCGTGACAGCTGTCAGACTCGGCCCCCCTGCCAAGATGGATGTCCCCGGATTTCCCAAACGCAGCCGTCATCGGTTTATTTTTAGCACACGTTACGTAGAATGCGAATGCAGAGGTGTCTTTCTTCTACACTGAATTGTCACTTGCGTATTAATCAAACTCCACTCTATAGATGCATCACTGACAGTGTTGCTCAACTTTTCTCAACAACACTGCATGTATGTGTATTTATCGGGCCTGGTTGACGCCAAAATAGCTTACTCTGTGGTATCCATGGTGGGTAAAGGCTGGAGAATTTGTCCGATCTCCCAAGTTAATATGGTAATAGACCTGTCAGGCCTAAGCCGCCTTCGTGTGTATATGCACGCAGAACGTCAATTACGCGCGTTAAAGGCCCTAGTGTTGAGAGTTCCATGGACAGCAAAGAAAACAAACGAGACAGTCTTGATAGAGGCAGACACAAGTAGATCACTCATAAGGAAGATTAGGAAAAGACAGGCAACGTTTATAGGCCATTTTATGAGGAAGGGGGATTTGGAGCACCTGGTCACAACGGGAAGGCTGGAGGGAAAGAGAGACCAACCAGGGAGAGAATGCTGGACGGACTTGCAGAGTGGCTGGGGAAGAGGAGGGTGGGGGAGATGCTAGGGGCAAGAGAGATAGAGATGGTTGGAAGTCCATGGTCGCCAACGCCATGCGGCAGGACACCTGATGATGATGAAAGACCCTATAATCATATGGGTGTACGGTGGCTTATAGAAACATAAAAAGACCCTGTATGTACGCCCACTTAAAGCAGACTGTGCAGCTACATACCATCTACACAGTGTAGGTAACTAAGTGCATACATGCATCTGAGAAAAGTCGGGAACACTAAATAAATAAATGAATAGACAAATAGGCCCCTAGATGAGTTAAAAATAGATGGATAAAAGATAAATAGATGAGTAAGTGAATTAATAAACAAATAAAAAGAAAAGAGGAGGAGGGCTATGGATTCCACGAATAAGCCCGGCATTTTAACCCTTTCACTCCCGCACCCTGCCCACCAGCATTCTGCATTGTCAACCATGCTAACAAAGCAAAAAATTAACCCTTTGATTTTTCCTCACCCAATCCCACAGGAAGCTGTGGAAAGGGTGAGGGAATCAAAAGGTTAAATTTGTGCAGCTGGTGGATAGGGTGTGGGAGTCAAAGGGTTAACGAGTCAGAGCAAAAGACTTCAGAAATAGCCAGCAGAATTGGCCAAGCCAAAATAGCATTCAAGAAGATGAAAGGCATTCTTACCAACAAATGCCTCTCAATTAACATCAGGAAGAGAGTTCTTGAATGTTACCGTATATAAAACCGATAATGTTGTACGGTTGTGAGGCGTGGACAGTCAACAAGCAAAGCCAGAACAAGATTGAGGCAACCGAGATGTGGTTTCTAAGAAGAATGTTGAGAGTTCCATGGACAGCAAAGAAAACAAACGAGACAGTCTTGATAGGGGGAAACAGAAGATCACTCATAAGGAAGATTAGGAAAAGACAAGCAACATTTATAGGCCATTTTATGAGGAAAGGGGAATTGGAGCACTTGGTCACAACGGGAAAGCTGGAGGGAAAGAGAACACCAGGTAGACCCAGAGAGAAAATATTGGACGGACTTGCAGGGTGGCTGAGGATGGAGAGGATGGAAGATGTGCTTTCGGCAACAAGGGATAGATACATATGGAGGGCCATAATCGCCAACGCCATGCGGCAGGACACTTGATGGTGATGATGAGCGAAAGACCTGACGCACGGAAGAAACCTTGTCTTGTGTCTTGACCATGCTTCAAGCCCGCCCTCTTGTTTGCGCGTTGTTGTCCCCCACCCTACCCTTCCCTCGTATTGTTAATACAAAAGTGAAGTTTTGCCGTGACAGACATATCACTGATTATTCAAGCACATACTTTTATTCACACCTTGCTTTTCTCTGTTGCTATCTCATTTCTGACTACTGTGATAATCTGTTCACCTGTCAGCGACATCATTCTTGATGGTAGCCGCTGATGCATGCCCCGTCAGCTGTCTCCATCCCCTTCTGTCTATACTTCTTCTGTAGATTTCATCTTTCGGCAATTGCGTCCACTCGGCTATTGTTCTCTTTGTCGTCTCTTGCCCTCCATTTTGCCCTGGGCCACAGTCTTCATTACATGGCAGCTCTGATGTCTCACTGTGATAACAAAATAATAATAGTAATAACAGTGGTAGTAATAATAATAATGATAACAATGATGATGATGATGATGATATTGATGATAATAACTATGATGATGATATTGATGATGATGATGACGATAATGACACAGGTGATGATTATAATAATCATAATAACAATAATGGTGTTTGTGAGGTTTTACGTCCTGAATATAAATTCTAAAAAAGCACACACTCTCACCATTCACTAAAACATTTACTGATGATGAAAAAAACTTCAGGGTACAAAGCACACGTAAACTGCGAGCGGGAGGACAGGAGAGGAGTAATAATAATAGAGATAATGACGATGATGATGATGATGATGAATATGATGATGATGGTGGTGGTGATGATGATGATGATGACGACGACGAATATGATGATGATGATGATAATATAATAATAATAATAATAATGATAACAATAATAATAATAATATTGATGATAATAACGATGATGATGGTATTGATGATGATGATGATGACAATCATGGGAGCAGGACAGGAGGACAAAAGGGTGGGTTCTTACAGGGGGAAATCACTGCTGGACAAAAAGCTATGTCTTCATGTTAGACTTGAAGGAAGACAGACTATAGAGGGGGAAATCACTGCAGGACAAAAAGCTATGTCTTCATGTTAGACTTGAAGGAAGACAGACTATAGAGGGGGAAATCACTGCAGGACAAAAAGCTATGTCTTCATGTTAGACTTGAAGGAAGACAGACTATAGAGGGGGAAATCACTGCTGGACAAAAAGGTATGTCTTCAAGTTAGACTTGAAGGAAGACAGACAATAGAGGGGGAAATCACTGCAGGACAAAAGGTATGTCTTCACGTTAGACTTGAAGGAAGACAGACTATAGAGGGGGCAATCACTGCTGGACAAAAGGTATGTCTTCATGTTAGACTTGAAGGAAGACAGACTATAGAGGGGGTAATCACTGCTGGACAAAAGGTATGTCTTCATGTTAGACTTGAGGAAGACAGATATAGAGGGGAAAATCACTGCTGGACAGAAAGTATGTCTTCATGTTAGACTTGAAGGAAGACAGACTATAGAGGGGGAAATCACTGCTGGACAAAAAGCTATGTCTTCATGTTAGACTTGAAGGAAGACAGACTATAGAGGGGGAAATCAACGCTGGACAAAAAGCTATGTCTTCACGTTAGACTTGAAGGAAGACAGACTATAGAGGGGGAAATCAACGCTGGACAAAAAGCTATGTCTTCACGTTATACTTGAAGGAAGACAGACTATAGAGGGGGAAATCAACGCTGGACAAAAAGCTATGTCTTCATGTTAGACTTGAAGGAAGACAGACTATAGAGGGGGAAATGAACGCTGGACAAAAAGCTATGTCTTCATGTTAGACTTGAAGGAAGACAGACTATAGAGGGGGTAATCAACGCTGGACAAAAAGCTATGTCTTCATGTTAGACTTGAAGAAAGACAGACTATAAGGGGAAATCAACGCTGGACAAAAAGCTATGTCTTCACGTTAGACTTGAAGGAAGACAGACTATAGAGGGGGAAATCAACGCTGGACAAAAAGCTATGTCTTCATGTTAGACTTGAAGGAAGACAGACTATAGAGGGGGAAATGAACGCTGGACAAAAAGCTATGTCTTCATGTTAGACTTGAAGGAAGACAGACTATAGAGGGGGTAATCAACGCTGGACAAAAAGCTATGTCTTCATGTTAGACTTGAAGAAAGACAGACTATAGAGGGGGGAATCAACGCTGGACAAAAAGCTATGTCTTCATGTTAGACTTGAAGGAAGACAGACTATAGAGGGGGTAATCAACGCTGGACAAAAAGCTATGTCTTCATGTTAGACTTGAAGGAAGACAGACTATAGAGGGGGTAATCAACGCTGGACAAAAAGCTATGTCTTCATGTTAGACTTGAAGGAAGACAGACAATAGAGGGGGAAATCACTGCTGGACAAAAAGGTATGTCTTCATGTTAGACTTGAAGGAAGACAGACTATAGAGGGGGTAATCACTGCTGGACAAAAGGTATGTCTTCAAGTTAGACTTGAAGGAAGACAGAGTAAGCGACTGTGGAAGAGACAGCAGAAGCTCCTTCCAGTTGATGGACCAGACACAGAAAATGAGCGGTGACCATCTGTGAGACATCTGTACTGACGATTTTGTAAACAAGTAGTGACAAAAACTTCAGGGTACAAAACACACGTATTCTACAAGCGGAAGGACAGGAGAGGAGTAGAACGAAGAGGTGGGGGTGGGGGTTCGCTGGGAGGGGTGGGGGTAAATCAGTGCTGGACATAAAGTATGTCTTCAGGTTAGATTTCTGAAAAAAAGACAGTGTGTTCGACTGTGGAAGAGACAGAAGAAGCTTATTCTAGTTGCATGGACTGGACAGAAAATGATTGACGACTACTGTGGAATATCTGTATTGCGGAATTTTGTAAACATGTAGTGTTGAGAGTTCCATGGACAGCAAAGAAAACAAACGAGACAGTCTTGATGGAGGCAGACAGACAGACATAAGAAAATCATTCTTAAGGAAGATTAGGAAAAGACGGGCAACATTTATGAGCCATTTTTTGAGGAAAGGGGAATTGGAGCACCTGGTCACAACAAGAAAGCTGGAGGGAAAGAGAGCACCAGGTAGACCCAGGGAAAAAATATTGGACGGACTTGCAGAGTGGCTGAAGACAGAGAGGGTGGAGGAGGTGCTTGAGGCAACAAGGGATAGAAACAGATGGAAGGCCATGATTGCCAACACCATGTGGCAAGGCACTTGATGATGATGATGTAGTGCCAGAAGCACAACGGAGATGCTGGGCAGTGGTGAATATTCTAAGGTGGTTGCAGAGGTAAGTAGGTCCAATGCCATTAATATAGTTGTAGCATAAGGCATTAATTTAATTTTGTATACAATTCTTTGTGTAACAGGGAACCAGTGAAGAAACCGAATCAAGGGAATGACATGACCCCCAAGACAGGTCGTCTCCCCCTCACCACTTCCCACCCATCTGCCCACCCCACTCCCTCCAAAAATTAGCAACTAAAATCCAACACCACCAAACCACACAACACACACACACACACACACACATGCACACACCACACACACACACACACACACACACACACATGCGCGCGCGAGCACACACACAGAGTCTCTCTCTCTCGCTCGCTCTTTCTCTCTCTCTCTCTCTCACGCACACACACACACACACACGCACACCCACACCCACACCCACACAACCAGCGTTGTATATCTTTCTTTGAAATGTTTGCGTCTGTAACTGTCTATTAAACAACTCAGCAGTTGCGCTGAAGAAGTCGGCCGGATCGCCGATGAAAACTACGCAGTAAGTAGCTTTTTTGTCACTGAGAGACAGGTTCAGCCAGGTAGCCATTATGTCTATTAAACAGTTTTGTTTTAAAAACTTGTCCATTTAAAAGCCGAAATGTTTTGTGTGGTCTTTCATTTAATGTCTATTCACTAAAGTGATTTTAGACAAAAAACAAAAAAAACAAAAAACAAACAAACAAACAAAAAAGTGAGGATACACGAGGAGTGAAGAGGATACTTGGAAATGGTTAATCTTCAGGAAAAAGAAAAGAAATGTTTTGTGTAAAGACATCCATGTGCTCACGTGCATGCGCACGCGCACACTTACACGCATACACATTATTTTACACACACGCATTATGTGTTTGTCATAAATTTAATGGAGTATCTTATTTAAAACAAAAGAAAGAAAATAAAAAGAATAGCAACAAAAAACAACAAGAACATAAAAAAGCAGCAGAAGAAAAAAATAAAAAATAAAAGAGAGTGTGTGTGTGTGCGCGTGTGTGGAAAAAGTCAGGAGCAGATGTCATGGGAGAACAGTTTTGGGTGTGTTAGATGTCACCAAGCCTACGTCACAGCCATGTCACAGGCCAAAGGAGGATGAGGGAAAGGGACATAATGCATGTGTTGTCAGTCAGTGACGCAGACGACAGAAGCTGAGACTGTAGAAGGTGTGTTTACGTCGTTACTGTGTAGTGAAGCGGTCCAACTTTGTTGTGCTAACTGTGCTGTGACTATTGAAGGAATATTTGATTGAAAATTGTTCATCAAGTAAGTAACATAACTGATTGTTTTAATGTAGTTGCTTTAATGCAAAGACGTTATAAAATAGAATCAAGAATGTCTTTGTTTTAATTAATGTAGATTTAAGAACTATTGGAGTGAATATTATTTATCATGTAACATCACTGATTGTTGTAATTACAGTAATGTAGTTCTAGATAGAGAAATTGCAGTTATTATCGCAATAGTGTATGTAGGCCATATCTACTACTACTACTACTATTCTATTATTACGACTACTACTTCGTGTGTACTACGACTTCGACTACTACTACTACTACATCTAGTGATCTACTTGTGCCATAGCATGTACATTCAGTGTGATCGATTTATGTTTCACGTTTTGCACATTTAGTGACCAGAATCTCTCGCATATAACATCACTTACCCGACATTGAGTTGTGTATGGTCAGTGGTGTGCGTGTTTATTACGCAGTATATAGAATCTATAGGGCATGTTTGTATATGCCTACATTTGTATTTTGTGCCATACAATCTATAAGTTAATCACAGTCTTAGAGTCTATAGATGTAGCCAGGCAGCTTGTATGTTGAAATGTTTATAAATTATACACGGCATCATTGTAGCTCTGGAACCTACCGTTCTGACTTATTGTCTGACACACATGTGCTGAAGCGTAGGCCTACATAGTTAATATAGCAATATGAATTAAACAAACAAACAAAATTGTTATGTATCACATCTTCCTCGTTCTAGGAGTGTCTCAAAGTCGAGTTTGATTTAAAATTTTTTTTTATTATTATTAGTTTACTATTAAGTATAATTGAAAAGGCCTCTGACCCATTGCAGTAGGGTGACGAGAAAGAAAACGCAAGTCAATCAAACAAGTAGGCCTACTAGGAGTCATCTTTAGCTAGCAATATGAGATTTTTGTTTTGTTTTGTTTTGGTCTTATGCCTTGTAAACGAATACTGCAATTTTTTTTCCCCCCGTCATTGTTTCGTTGGAACATGCCATTAATAACGTGAGTAGGAGTCATCTTTAGCTAGCAATATGGGATTTTTTTGTTTTGGTATTATGCCTTATAAACGAATACTGCAAGTTTTTTTTCCCCGTTATTGTTTCGTTGGCACATGCCATTAATAACGTGAGTAGGAGTCATCTTTAGCTAGCAAGATGGGATTTTTTTGTTTTGGTATTATGCCTTATAAACGAATACTGCAAGTTTTTTTCCCCGTTATTGTTTCGTTGGCACATGCCATTAATAACGTAATTCTAAACATTGCTGTCGATAGAACCTCACAGGAATGAATTCAGCTCTCAGAACTTAATCATATCTGTAGGCTATTCGGAGAGACAGACAGACAGACAGACAGACAGACAGACAGACAGAGAGCATCCGTGTTCGCTTCACAGTCTATAGAGCATCCGTGTTCGCCTCACAGTCTATCATGAAAGTCAATCAACCTTGAAGATTAATGCGTGCCCATCTCTAAGTAACCCTGCCAGGTATACGTGCCTGTGTAGTTCATCACAACATGGACACTGACTCATCATGACTTATCGTGATCATCAACGCTACTCCATCAAAAGGGAAGGCCTGGTTGGCTAAGGGTTGGACGTCCCGTTTTCCATTATGATTGCATAGGTTCGAGTCTGCTCGAGAAAAAGTAGCTAAAACTCTAGGGAGAGCTGAAAGTTCTCAGAGGAGAAACCCCCGTCAAGCAAAGTGTTTGGCCCTGATCCCTTTGACTCCCGCACCCTATCCACCAGCTTCAGGACGCAGGTGGATAGTATGAGGGAGTGAAAGGGTCAGCTTTTTGCAGCTGTAAGTGGGCCGAATGTGGCCGAGAAAAACTTTCTATCTGGTTGTAAATGGATGGGCTACCTGACCGTATTCAGGGCTGGAAAATGTTAAAGCAGCGATGAAGAAGAGTTTGGAGTTTGCTCAAGAGGAATTCATCGGACTCGGACAATTCCATATGTGCTCCACCCAAATCTACCAGCAGTTACCAGGCTGACCCCCAGAGCCTGCGCAAAACTCTTTGTGCCGGCAAGGTCTTCAATGGACAAGCAGAGAGGTGGAGGGGAGGGGGGCTTTGAAACACTAAGCTGACACAACCAGAATGATGGATTTGATATCTTGAATTCAGTCCCAGCCCGCAACATTAAACGTTGGCCTGTTTGCTACCCGTATCAATGTTTCATCATTCTGAAGGCGTCGGTTTATTTTTAGTGTTACAAAGATATTCCTTCTTCTCTACCTCTCCACTTCTCAGTTCAAGACTTTGCCAGTGCATAGGGTTTTGTGCAGGCTCAGGGAGTAAGCTGGGTAATTGCTGGCAGATTTGTGTGGAGCGCACATGGAATTGTTCGAGTCTGATGAATCCATCAGGAACAAACTCCAAACTTCAAACACCTGTGGGATTACCTTTAACCCTTTGACTCCCTCACCCTGTCCATCAGCATCCCGCGTTGTCAACCATACCAGCAAAGCAAACACTGAACCCTTTGACTCCCACACCCTATCCACCAGCTTCAGGATGCAGGTGTATAGTATGAGAGAGTCTAAGGGTTAATTTTTTTGCATCTGGTGGAGAAGATGCGGTTGTCAAAGGGTTAACCACCAAAACGAGAGGGAACACCCCACACACACACACACACACACACACACACACACACACACACACACACACACACACACATACCAGCCTCGCCCTATCCCCCATCCCTTACAAACATCATCTTCACTACTTTGTGTTTTCGGTAGTCAAAGGGTTATTTTAACCACCAAAACAAAAAGGAACACACACGTACAGACACACACCAGTCTCGCCCTATCCCCATCCCTTACAAACATCATTTCACAACTTTTATTTACCCAGTGGTTTCGAGAAGCCTGCCACACTCAAAGCGAAGAGCAGTGTGGGGGACAGACAGCAATAAGCGAAGACGGCAAGTTGTGTACGTCACAAGACACGCATATTTCATTTTTATGTTGGACAAACCCCGAGCTTTTGTTTTTATGTTATTCTGGCATTATCAAGAGTGGAAAATAAGAAATCTAGCTGAAACTTTCCGTTGAAAAGAGAGAGAGAGAGAGAGAGAGAGGAGAGAGAGAGAGAGAGAGAGGAGACAGGCATACAGACAGAGAGAGAGAGAGATAAAGAGAGAGAGATGTTACAAATGTATTTTGGTTTGTAGTTAAAAATTAAGAGAAAAAAGTATGGCAGCAAATAATCTACTCACATACGCAGAGTCCTAGGCCTGCTCAAACACAAAGAAAACAGCAATTAATTCACACGTGCACATTTTAAGCGTTGTCACCCGACAGCCCATAAATTACGTCATCCTTGAACTGTCACTTTTTGACGTATGATGACACGTCATCACTAGGCAAAGATATTTCTCGTTTTTCTGTAATGACAAATTCGGAAACACAGATATTCTTCTCACTGAAAAACCCTGCAGTGCTGAAATTATACAAGAATTAATACCAGCGAACTAAGCTTGATTTTCTATCGATGTTTAACGTTTGCTTTTAAAAGTTCACGGCAGCAGATAACACAATACTTGTAATGAAAGTCGCTGATTTTTGTGTACCGACTTTTGTTTTTTGTGGGTGGGTAGTGGTGGTCTTTTGTTTGTTTGTTTTTGTGTTGTTGTTGTTGTTGTTTGTCCATCAGCTCAGTGGTTAGAGCTCCATGCTTATAACGTAAGGGTTGCGGGTTCAACCCCGGGGCGAGCCACATTTTTTTCGGGCAGGTTGGTTCTGTTTAATGGAGCCGTAGAATAAAATCTATATTGAGTTCAGTGCCGGCCTGCAACCCTTTGACTCCCGCACCTTATCCATCAACTGCAAAAACTTGACCCTTTAACCCCTGCCCTATCCATCGGTTCCCACGGAAAGTTGGTGGATTGGGTGAGGAAATCAAAAGGTCAAGTTTTTGCTTTGCTAACATGGTCGACAATGCAGGATGTTAATATGTTAATGGACAGGCTGCGGGAACTAAAGGGTTAAAAACTGGCCTGTTTGGCTGTCCAGCTTAGAGTTTTCATTATACTGAAAATTAGTGGAATAATCGGAGCAAGGTAGGCTACTGATATTTTGTTGGAAAAGATATACCTGTTGTCATTACACGATGAAGAAAAATCCATATCTGTTGTTTCTGTACAATGTTAGTAAGATAGGGCAATGAAAGAAAAGGTAGTAATTTTGTTGTACCCAAAACGAATTTAGTCAAATCAGCATTTTATCAAGAATAATGACATTTGTTCAGTTCATCTTTTGTTTTATGTGTCGTATTTGGCACTGGAGACAGAATGGTTCTCAGTCCTAAAAGTGAGCGCCAAGTGATCCACCGAGGTGACGTAGGACAGTGATAGTTTATGACTGTAGTTAGTGTGAATGGATACCACCTTTTATGATTTACTCATAACAAACGGAAACAATATAGATAACTCATGATGGATCAAACACTTTCTCGATTTGTTAGAAGACAGAAAAACTTTAAAATTATGCCAAAATAATCGTGATTTTTGTATTCTAGCATAATAACTACGAGTTTGATTTATAGCAAAACAATCATCAGTTTTCGTATTCTCACACCACCAGGCTATTGGTGACGAGTGTGTTCGCGGCAGAAGGATACAACTGCGATTATCTCAGTTGTTTCAGTTTATCCAGATGGCTTCTCTGCGCTCGGAATGAATTCCATATGCACAGACACCACAGATGCCTTGTGATGGATAACATCGAAAATGATCATGGCTTAAGCTCCTATCCCTTGCGTATAAGTTCTACGCCTGCCAAGGTCTTGATATCTCAGTAGATTAAAAAAAAAAAATAAAAAATCGAAATAAATACAAGTATTATCTTTTTAACAGAAGAAGTTTAGCATACCAAATTCCGTGTCCAGTACCTGCGTTTAAGTTCTACGCACTGGCAAGATCTTGGTATGTAAGTCCATTTTATAAAACAAAGATTGTTCCTAAAAATACAAATATTTTTATCCTATGAACAAAAGAAGTTCACCATACCAAATTCAGTGTCCAATGCCTGCGTATACCAACGCGCCAAGGTTTGGTATCCAGTAGATTTTAAGAAACAGATTTTCCTTTAAAAAATACAAGTATTTTATCCTTTGAACAAGGTCTTGCTATCTCACTATATAAAAAAAAAAATCCATAAAAATACAAGTCTTCTTGTCCTTTTAACAAAAGAAGTTTACCATACCAATTGTGTTCCTTCAGGCGTGAAAGCGACGGGACAGGATAAGGAAAGGATCACAGGACCTTGAAACAGGAGTGTATATAATACTTGACTGGTTTTTGTCTCTTTTCCTTGTATTATTAGCTACAAGTGTAAATACTTGACTGGTTTTTGTCTCTTTTCCTTGTTTAATAGCTACAAGTGTAAATGTATGTTTTCGTGTGAATCATGCACTTGGCCAGGTCATTTCTTGAGTCATATTCTTTGGCTGATTTTGCGATTTTGTTGGTATGTCTCACTCCCGTCTGTCTGTCTCTCTCCCCCCCCCCCCTTTCTGTTTTCTCTCTGTCTCTGTCTCTGTTTTCTCTCTCTGTGTCACAGACGCACACACGCACATACACACACTCTCTGTTGCGTGTGTGTGTGTGTATGTTCTTTCTTTCCTTATGTTTGTTATTTATCAGTTTGTTGTGGCTGCTTTGTTGAAGTGAAACTTTCTCAGTGTTTTACCTTTTGTTTGTTTGTGAATTAGCGTGTTTATTAGTTCAGTTTCAGTCAAAGAAAGCAGAGGGAAGGGTTGTTATAAAGTTAATTTTCTTTCTTCACATGTAAACCAAGAACTAGACGGATGGTACAGAAAAACAGAAAAAAGACATCCAGCCCAGTGTCCTATTTTGACAAAGAGAGTAAGCTAGAACCTATTACCGTACATATTAAACGAAAACAAGAGGGCTGTAGTCAGAGGTACCACAGATCTGCACTTGTCTTCTAACCAACCATATTACCGTGCAACATAATGTAAATGTCTGCATTGTCATCTGATTCAGACGAAAATGGCGCTGACCTGTTGAGGTCTCTTTATTGAGGGAGCAGCAGCCCACAGAAACTGGAAAATTCGGCCACATTAGTTGCCAGTGTGGTACGACCATGCCGGTGGCAGGTGATAGAAGAATCGTTATTGTTGCTTAAAGCCCAGTCTACTGTGCAGAGCCGTACCTGAGCTATAATTATCTCAAACAGTACACCATACCTCACTGGAGAGAGAGAGAGAAGAGAGAGAGAAAGAGAGAGAGAGAGAGAATGAATTAGTACATAGAGAGAGAGAGAGAGAGAGAGAGAGAGAATGAATTAAGTACACTTATCAGAGAGAGAGAAGGGAGAGAGAGAGAGATGAATTAAGTACACTTATCGATGCACTCGCGCACAAATTTCTAAGGGAATGCCCTTGGCGTTGACCACTCCGTCCAATTCATCACCACAGGGTTAAAAAAAAGTCCTGAATACAAAATGTAAACATAACTAAGGACACTAAAGCACACTGAAAAAGGGCCTAAATTACCTAAAATCGCTGCTGCACATTACATTTCCTTATAGCAAAAAATGCACATGATGCGTGCACCCAGTGATCAGTCCTAAAAGAAAGTATGTAAGGCTTTATTGAACACACACAAGACATAAAACGATAGAAAGTAAAAGAGCAAAGGAGAAAACAAAGAGAATGACAGAAAAGAGGACATTTCTAGCACAAAATGTCCAGAAGGTGGGGATACTGTTTATACTGAAAGCCCTCGTTTAATGATGGGGGTGGGGACAAAAGGGGAAGACGACGACGAGGATGAAGGGAAAATAACGTACTAGAAGAAAAAGAAGAAGAAAGAGAGGAGAAAAAGTTTGACCACTTTTAAGATGCAGCTTACAAAACGTGTTCAGTTTTAATCCTTTGACTCTGGCACCCTATCCACCAACTGCAAAAACTTAACCCTTTTGATTCCTTCACCCTATCCACCAGCTTCCTGTAGGAAGCTGGTGGATAGAGTGAGGGAAGCAAAGGGTACAGTTTTTGTTTTGCTAGCATGATTGGCAAAGCATGATGCTGTTGGACAGGGTGCGGGAGTCAAAGGGTTAACCACTCACTGTATACATGACACTTCGACAAAGGTATACTCAGGACAGAGTCGGGAACAGTCCAAGAACACACATAGTGGTGGACAAGAAATAAACTGAAGGGGCTTGGAAGATGGAGGGTATATTCGATATTGAATCAGAGACGTTTATAAGCGTTATCTCGAAATCGAGTTCTTGCCTCGATATATACATACATTTACTGAGTATCACGGGAAATTGCAAATTGTTACTGTTTAAACGGGTTGAGACGGAGAATGTTTGACTTAGCAGTTTTTACGATTATCATTCTTTACAAATTTGCACAAATGTATTGTTTGTATTATCAAGATCAAAAGCACCAGTGCATTATTTGTATTATTAAGACCAAATTATGTACACTGTTAAATGATTTTTTAGATATATAAACAGACCATGTTTCTAAAAGCTTCAGACTAAAAAGCATTGTAAACTGAACTTGGTTGTGTATATTCGTAAGATTAAACTAGAGAACTGAAAGGGGGGAAGATGTTTAAAGTATGGATTCAACTTCAGGCATATTTATTGCAGGGAATAGTCTGGATCACGTAACAGTGGCACATTTACCCGATGGGGCTTTCAAACTGAGAAACAGACATCCACGCATAACGGTCGTATAAATCCCCGCTGGGGCTTTCAAATTGAGAAACAGACATCCACGTATAACGGTCGTATAAATCCCTGCTGGGGCTTTCAAATTGAGAAACAGACATCCACGCACCCAATCCCCGGACACATCGATAAAGACTGACAGGCAATGGTCTGTTTCCCTGGGGCTATTTAAACTGATGAACAGATTCCTGGACACTGACAAGGAGTGATAGGCAGTGGTCTGGTTTCTTGAGATTATTTCAGAACTGAAATGAACATATCCCAGTACTCGCTGACAGGAAAGAGAAATACAAATTATTATTATGTAACAGTCAGTGGGTGGTGCACATTAATCTCTTCTATCATCGGTGCATGCCGCATAACTATACATTCTTAGTGTTGTTTAGTCCACCGGGCACATCGATACAGACTGACAGGCAATGGTCTGGTTCCCTGAGGCTATTTAAACTGATGGACAGATCCCTGGACACTCTGACAAAGAGTGATAGGCAATGGTCTGGTTCCCTGAGGCTATTTAAAGTTAAACTGATGGACAGATACCTGGACACTCTGACAAAGAGTGATAGGCAATGGTCTGGTTCCCTGAGGCTATTTAAACTGATGGACAGATCCCTGGACACTCTGACAAAGAGTGATAGGCAATGGTCTGGTTCCCTGAGGCTATTTAAAGTTAAACTGATGGACAGATACCTGGACACTCTGACAAAGAGTGATAGGCAATGGTCTGGTTCCCTGAGGCTATTTAAACTGATGGACAGATCCCTGGACACTCTGACAAAGAGTGATAGGCAATGGTCTGGTTCCCTGAGGCTATTTAAAGTTAAACTGATGGACAGATACCTGGACACTCTGACAAAGAGTGATAGGCAATGGTCTGGTTCCCTGAGGCTATTTAAAGTTAAACTGATGGACAGATACCTGGACACTCTGACAAAGACTGACAGGCAATGGTCTGGTTCCCTGAGGCTATTTAAAGTTAAACTGATGGACAGATACCTGGACACTCTGACAAAGACTGACAGGCAATGGTCTGGTTCCCTGAGGCTATTTAAAGTTAAACTGATGGACAGATACCTGGACACTCTGACAAAGACTGACAGGCAATGGTCTGGTTCCCTGAGGCTATTTAAAGTTAAACTGATGGACAGATACCTGGACACTCTGACAAAGACTGACAGGCAATGGTCTGGTTCCCTGAGGCTATTTAAAGTTAAACTGATGGACAGATACCTGGACACTCTGACAAAGACTGACAGGCAATGGTCTGGTTCCCTGAGGCTATTTAAAGTTAAACTGATGGACAGATACCTGGACACTCTGACAAAGACTGACAGGCAATGGTCTGGTTCCCTGAGGCTATTTAAAGTTAAACTGATGGACAGATACCTGGACACTCTGACAAAGACTGACAGGCAATGGTCTGGTTCCCTGAGGCTATTTAAAGTTAAACTGATGGACAGATACCTGGACACTCTGACAAAGAGTGATAGGCAATGGTCTGGTTCCCTGAGGCTATTTAAAGTTAAACTGATGGACAGATACCTGGACACTCTGATAAAGACTGACAGGCAATGGTCTGGTTCCCTGAGGCTATTTAAAGTTAAACTGATGGACAGATACCTGGACACTCTGACAAAGAGTGATAGGCAATGGTCTGGTTTCCTGAGGCTATCTCAGAAGTGAAATGAACATATCACAGGACTCGCTGACAGGAAAGAGAAACATACATTGTTATTATTATTATGTAGCAGTTAGTCGGTGGTACATGTGTAGATCTCTCGTATCATCGGTGCATGCCACATAACTATACATTCTTAGTGTTGTTTAGTTTACACAGCATATTGGAGATCAGCAAGAACAAGAAAATACAGTGTGTGACACACTGCATTGTTACAGCTCTTCTTTAGTGGAAAGGGTAGCACAAACATGTACTTGGAAAACCCAAGTACATTGGGAAAAAATAAGTGTATATATATTATATACATAATCTCTCTCTCTCTCTCTCTCTCTCTCTCTCTCCTCTCTCTCTCTCTCTCTGTTGGACTGGAAAGTTGTGGGTTCGAATCCCCATCAGTCCCTTCAAAAATCATTCTGGGATTTTTCGGCTCCAACCCAGCTCCAACCCACAGTTGAACATGCTGTGGAATCATTGGGAAGACTGGGACCCCACCGTCGAGTTTCATCCACTTCATGGATGCGTCAGTGGGGGAGTTGCTCAAACCGTCTGATCAACACTGTAGGTGTCTTTAGCTCTTGGGTTCGGTTAATACCAGGATATGTTATGATAATAAGCATAGAGTACATCCCTGTCACGCAGTCTCAGTCCTAGATGGAACTCTATAGCATTACTATCAACATCTTCATCGTCATCGTCATCATTGCATTATAAAAACTGCCAGCTTATACGGCCATCAATACACAGTCTCAGTTCTAGATGTAACTCTATAGCATTACGACCAACATCTTCATCGTCATCGTCATCATTGCATTATGAAAACTGCCAGCTTATACGGCCATCAATACACAGTCTCAGTCCTAGATGTAACTCTATAGCATTACGATCAACATCTTCATCGTCATCGTCATCATTGCATTATGAAAACTGCCAGCTTATACGGCCGTTAAGGTGGCGTACAAAATGGGGGGAAGAGGAGAGTGCAAAGAAAATCTGCTGAAGTGCGATGATCCTTGACATTTTTTTAAAATATAAATCTTACCTAAATTACCAAAAATTTCTTCTGCATATGACATTTCCCTAGAGCTAAAAACATAGTTAATACATATGCCCGGTTATATTTCTTCTGCATTTCACATTTCCCTAGATCCCCCCCAAAAAACCCAGTTAATACATATGCCCAGTTATCATTCTTGTTAGAAGGTATGGAAGACTATATAGAAAACATACAGGAGAATGCATATAGAAGACTATATAGAAAACATACAGGAGAATGCATATAGAAGACTATATAGAAAACATACAGGTGAATCCATATGGAAGACTATATAGAAAACATACAGGTGAATGCATATGGAAGACTATATAGAAAACATACAGGTGAATGCATATAGAAGACTATATAGAAAACATACAGGTGAATGCATATGGAAGACTATATAGAAAACATACAGGTGAATGCATATGGAAGACTGTATAGAAAACATACAGGTGAATGCGTATGGAAGACTATATAGAAAACATACAGGTGAATGCATATGGAAGACTATATAGAAAACATACAGGTGAATGCATATAGAAGACTATATAGAAAACATACAGGTGAATGCATATGGAAGACTGTATAGAAAACATACAGGTGAATGCATATGGAAGACTATATAGAAAACATACAGGTGAATGCATATGGAAGACTATATAGAAAACATACAGGTGAATGCACATGGAAGACTATATAGAAAACATACAGGTGAATGCATATGGAAGACTATATAGAAAACATACAGGTGAATGCACATGGAAGACTATATAGAAAACATACAGATGAATGCATATGGAAGACTGTATAGAAAACATACAAGTGAATGCATATGGAAGACTATATAGAAAACATACAGGTGAATGCACATGGAAGACTATATAGAAAACATACAGGTGAATGCACCAACAAGGCAGAAAAATGAAAGGAAAAGGTAACAGAAAGCAAAGGAATAACTCAGAAACAAAGAGAGTGACAGAAAAGATGAATTTTCTTTCACAGAATTTCGGGAAGATGGTATACAATTTGTACTGAAAGAGTAACCTGCATCCCCTTGTATGGGGGTGGGGGTGGGGGTGGTTGGAGTTCTTCAATAAGATATATTGTGTGCTTATATTTATTCGTGTGCGTGTGCGTGCATGCGTGTGTGTGTGTGTGCATGCGTGTGTGTGTGTGTGTGTGTGTGTGTGTGTGTGTGTGTGTGTGTGTGTGTGTGTGTGTGTGTGTGTGTGTGTGTGTGTGTGCAGATATCGCTTTCACAAAGAATGGCCACGCTGATGGTGATAATTGCTGTTCTTGGTGAGTACATGTAGACTGTATTCTTTCCCCTCCTTTCTGTCTTCATCACTGATGTCGTCGTAATTGTCCATATCATCATCATCGTTATCTTCATCATAACCACCACACTACCACTGTCATATTCTCCTTCTCCCCCATCCGTCTGTTGAAGTAGCGTAATCATCATCATCATCATCATCATCATACATCTCATCATATCACTGGCATCGGTGCTCCAGGTTCCATCCGCACCACTGTCATATTCTCCTTCTCCCCCATCCTTTGTTGGAATAGCGTAATTGTCGTCGTCGTCGTCGTCGTCGTCTCATCCATCATCATCGTCATCGTCATCGTTATCGTCATCATCATCACTTCACTGGCATTGGTGCTCCAGGTTCCATCCGCACCCTCGTGGTGTTTCTTGTTAATTCATCATCATCATCATCATCATCATCATCATCATCATCATCATCATCTTCATCATAATCATCATGGGATTTTCGGTAGCATTCCAGGGTTCATTGAACTGGACCACATGGTAAGTTCATCTGTCGATCTCATTGATTTTTCAAATCGACATACGTTGCAGGTCGTCTGTTCTTCGTCGGTTGACGCCGATATATTATGCGACGTAATCACCCTGTCCTTCTCAATCCTATACCTCTGTACATCATACTCATCGTCATCATCATCACAATATGTAAACTTCATCAGTTCTTCATCATTAAGGAATATGGGAAATGGACTAAAGCTTGGAGTTGAGCGTGAGGTGAGAGTTCTCAGTGCGATGAACTGAGCAAAACCAACATAACACAAGTCATACCAATAACAAAAAATCGTCTCTGAGTTTTTGTCAAACCCCAGACAAAAATAATCAACCAAACAAAAACACAGGCAATCGTGTCCTGCATGTTTCGCACTGTGTAAACGCCAGGAAAAAACAAACAGACAACAAAACTACAACAAACCAAACAAACACGAACAAATCAAAGATAACCTCTATGTAACACTCGTGATCCAACGTCAACCAACATCAACATAAACAATATAAAAACTGTCTCTAGTTTCAGCTGTGCCACAACGCGTCCAGGTTCAGATGTGCAAGCAGATAAAATCCATTAGACTGCCAAACGAACCAAAAAAAAACAAACAAAAAACAAACAAACAAACAAACAAACAAAAAAAACGTCCTTAGGGTGAACGGCCAGCAAAACACAAAGAAAACACAACAAAAAAACAGCAAAAACCAAAACAAACAAAAAAATGCGTCAGATAAACGCATAACAAAAACAACAAAACAAACACAACAAAATAAAAACTGTCCTCTTCCCTTCAGAAAAAAACAAACAAACAAACAAAAATAAAAACTGTCCTCTATGTTTCAGCACTGTGTCCACAACGCCCAGACCAAAAAGGACAGCTCAGAAGAGGCGGTTCCAAGTTCAAGTCCGAGGGGCGTTCCCTCCGGCATCCTGTCAGTGTTAGAACCTTGTCCGGGGTTTTACGTAACACTAGTTCACAGACAGCGACATCATCACCCGCTAATGCTTCTGTATCTGCTTCTGCACATACTAACGCTTTTAGTAACGGCACTGTATCGGAAACGCCGATCCTAACCAACACTTCTGGTGCTAATGTATCTAGTGCACAGTCACCATTTAACGTTTTGTCCTCACCTTTAGCAGGTTTCATAGGAAGCATCATTTCATCGTCCAAGATTTTTGGAACAAGTACAACTACAACCTTGCCGACTAATAGATCTACGTCTGGTCGGACTAAAAGGATTTGGTTCGATGTGTATAACTCGCTGGCTCCAAAATCTAAGACTGGAGTTGATTCAGACTTGACATCCGCACAAGAACCAAAGAATCAATCCGCTACTGGTTCATCTTCTACTCCAGGTTCAGAGAACAGACCTGACCAAACTCAACTTCCAAAAATTCTAATTCAGCTTCAGGGTCGGGATTAGGTAACAAATTCGGCTCAAATTCTGGTAAAGATGTAGCAAACGTATCCTTTTCAAATTCATCATCTGACTCGAAATTAATGCACAAATCTGGTACAGAAATAACGAACAAATCTGATTCAAATTCAACTTCTCACCCCAAATCAATAGATAAATCGGTGTCAATCCTGACATGGCTCCCAGCAAGGGGGACCTCACACAACACAGCGTCTGGATCCTGTAAATAACGTGACATCGCTCCACGAGGCTGATGATCGATTGAGAGTCTTTAGTCAGGGAGACTACATGTAAGTATAGTAGTAGTAGTAGTAATATTAATAATAA
>JAPXFY010000033.1:44708335-44718335 GCA_030674185.1 Monoplex corrugatus
ACTAATATATTGTTTTTGACAGGAAAAGAAATATTTGTAAAATATGAAGTTAACCACAGCAAGATAGACAACGACACTAATATATTACTTGTTTTGGACAGGAAAAGAAATATTTTTAAAATATGAAGTTAACCACAGCAAGATAGACAACGACACTAATATATTGTTTTTGACAGGAAAAGAAATATTTGTAAAATATGAAGTTAACCATAGCAAGAGTGTGCATTTAGCTTATTGTTCTTTTAGATTTGTTCTCTTTTTTGTTTTGTTTTGAATAAAACCCCCGTGGGGATAAGGGGGGCTCTTTCGATATAAATAGTACCTCCTCCTGGAAATTCCGTGCTAGAAATTTCTTATTTTCTGTCACTGTCTTTGTTTCTGCCTTGTTCCTTTGCTTTCTGTCATTTCTTCCTGTCTTGTTCTGCTTTGTTTGTCCTTTCACCTGTATGTGTTCTTTAAAGCCTTACATACTTTCTCTTAAGATTGATAATTGGGTACATGCATTAAGTGCATTTTTAGCCCTAAGGAAACATGATGTGCAGAAATGATTTCAGGCAATTTAGGCCCCTTTTTATAAGTCAGCCCCCTTTTTATAAGTCTTATGTTTGTATTTTTAAACCTCTTGTGGATAAATTATACAGAGTGGACACCGCCAGGGGCATATCTTGAGATAATATGCGGGAATGCATTAATATTTTGATTTAATTTTCCCCCCAATGAGGTATTGTGCACATTTTGAGATGGTCATAGCTCTGATATAGCTTTGTGCAGTCAGCTGGGCTTTAAACAAAAATAACTATAAAAGATAGTTTGAAAAACTGATCGGTGTATTTTAGTACATTGCTTCTTTTCGGAAGGAAAGGAAAAGCAAGCAAGGGAAGTAATCCAAACATTGTATGTATAATTGTGTGTGCGCGTGGGGGGTTGTTTGTTTTAATTTCTTTGCATATTTTGTTTGAAATAAACCAATTGACGTGTTAGCTGAAGTTTTTGTTTTTTATGAAACTTTTCTGCCAGATTGATAATGTAATGTGGTTTGAACTGCTGAAAAATAAAAGTATTATGTATAATATAATAATATACATGATTAAATATCTGTTTATTTAAAGGGCGGCTGTTCGTGAGGCAATTGCAAACAGAAGAAGACAGGGAATGTTCAGGTATCACGTGCTGAAACATTGATGTTGACCCTTTGACTCCCGCACCTTATCCACCAACTGCAAAAACTTAATCCTTTTACTCCATCACCCTATCCACCAGCTCAGCGAACATGGTTGGCAGTGCAGGATGCACTCACCTATCCCTCTATCAGTGCTTTAGATGCCTTATGCCACCCATCCTGCACCAGCCTCCGGTCTTCTTCCCCTTTTTCTTCCACCCTTAATTCCTTGTCCCTCCTATCCTCTTTCCTCGTCCACCCTGCCCAACCCACCCCTGCTGTCCCATCCCCATCCATGGTGCTTTAGATTGTTCCACAGAAATATCTTGTCAGTTAAATCAATGTTCTCATTGCGTAACTTCATTTCTGGAAGGAAAAAGGATCAGTTGAAATTAGCAAAATTTGTTCTTTTTTTTTTTAATTGTTAAATTTTTTTTCTTTCGGTTGACTATGATTGTGCTTGCTGCGACAAAAAATAGATTCGTATGGAGGCCATGATCGCCATTGCCATGAGGCAGGGCATATGATGATGATGATGTGTTAAATATCTTCTGAACATTTCAGCATTCTATCGTCAGAAAATTTGAAACGTACTTTTTCTTCTATTGGACTAATTTATTTCTGCTTCATGTTTTATGATAATCCCGTTGGATTTTCGTTTATTTGTCGTTATCCCCCATGGCCCAGTTGAGGTTAAGGTGTATATCAGATATTGAACGTTAAGTTATATCTCCGTCCTTTTTTTTTTTCCCTGTTGTCCTGTACCTTCTCCTTCCCTGGTGTCATCCCAATTTGCCTATTTCCAATTCGCCTATTCCAGATTTGCCTATTTTCGAGTTGCCTATTCCCGATTTGCCTATTTCCGACTTGCCTATTTCCGATTCGACCATTCCCGATTTGCCTATTTCTTATATGTCCATTGCCGTTTTGCCTATTTCCGATTTGTCTATTCCTTTTTCCTGTTGTCCTGTACCTTCCCCATCCCTGGTGTCATCCCGATTTGCCTATTTCCGAATCGCCTATTTCCGACTTGCCTAATTCCGATTTGCCTATTTCCGAATCGCCTATTTCCGACTTGCCTAATTCCGATTTGCCTATTTCCGATTCGCCCATTCTCTATATGCCCATTCCCGATTCGCCTATTTCCGATTTGCCTATTCCCGATTTGCCTATTTCCGAGTGTCTATTTCCGAATCGCCTATCCCTGATTTGGTGATCCTGATAGGTGTATTTCTCTAGATCGCCTTGTACTCCCGCTTGACAACACGCTTTGCACGCACGCACGCACGCACGCACGCACGCACGCACGCACACACACACACACACACACACACACGCACACACATACACATACACACACACTGGAGTTTATTTATTTGTAGCTACTCTGGTATCACAGCACAGTGCGTCTTATGTACCAGTGTATGGGTATTTCCATCTATCTGTCATTACTGCTTTGATAACAGTGCTGATAAATTGTGCTTATGTATAAGCAAAATATGGTCCAACTCAACAATGTCTGGAAAGACAGTGGCATACCTTAAAATTAAAATTTTAAAGCGTTTGATCTAGCCAATCATGATTTATGGTTGCACAGCCTAGACTCTCAGAAAAACTGATTGCGAAAGAATTGAAGTAGCAGAGATGTGGTTTTATTGGAGACCAATACGTGTCAGATGGATAGACAGAAGAACTAACGAAAGTGTCCTGGAAGAAGTTGATACCACCAGCTGACATCAACAAGAGAAGACTAAAATACATCGGTCATGTGTCAAGCAACAAGAACACGGACCTCATGGCAACTGTTTTTCAAGGAAAAACAGAGGCAAAAAGGAAGAAAGGCAGACCTTCAATCTCATGCATCGAGAACATAACCAACATCAGTGATCTAGATATTCAAGAAGTTGTCCACAGAAGTCAAGACAGAGCCATTTGGAGGAGAGTGGCTGTGTCAAAGACTGCAGTGGCCAACACTGAACACGGTGACGCTAACAGGTGAGACAAGTGATGTATAAGAAACAGGGGACTTACAGATACAACACGATGATGGATTCTCGTGTCGATTCAGTGAATGAGTAGGCATCATCATCATCATCATCATCATCGTCGTCGTCGTCGTCGTCGTCGTCGTAATAATACTAATAATGATGATATTAATAATAATGAGGAGGATAGTAATGATGAGGGTAACAATGATAACAACGATGATGATGATGATAATAATGGCTGACAGCTAATGAGCTTCCCAGGTTCTTAAATTCTGTTTGTTTGTTTTTCCTTTAAGTTTTTGCTCTTTGACTCTGATGTCCCCTTCTCCCTGCCTCCACCTGGTGGTGATGCCGGGGCCTCTTTCAGTATAAATAATATCCCCACCTTCTGGAAATTCTGTGCTAGAAATGTCCTCTTTTCTGTAATTCTCTGTGTTCCTTTGCTTTCTGTAGTATCTTCCTATCATTTTCTGCCTTGCTGGTCCATTCACCTGTATGTGTTCGATAAAGTGATTAAAGCCTTATATACTTTCTCTTAGAATTGATGATCCGGTACATATATATTAAGTGCATTTTTAGTTCTAGGAAAATGAGATGTGCGGAAGCAATTTTAGGTAATTTAAGCCTGTTTTTATATATGTTCTAGTGTCCTTAGCTATATTTAAATCTGTATTCAGGTATGTTTTTTAAATCCCCTGTGTGATAAATTGGACGGAGTGGTCAACGCCAGGGGCATATCCTTAGATTATGTGCGCAAGTGCATTGACATGTGTGCTGAATTTTCTTTTCCATTTTCATGTTGAAGTATTGTGTGTGTGTTGTAATGGTTATAGCCCTGATATGGCTCTACGCAGTCGGCTGGGCTTTAAAACAAAAATAACAAAATAACTGATGTCTTCTCAGTCTGCTGTTCGTCTTGCTAACATGACCTCTGTCTTGCTTGTGTTGATGTTCACGCCTTGCTTTTCACTGCTGTCGTTTAGTTTGCTTGTATGTTCTTGGCATTGTTTTTGTCATAGTTCTCTGTGGCTTGGTTATCAGCGAACAATAGTTCATTGAGAGCTTCTGCATCAGGGTTTGTATGTTCTTGGCATTGTTTTTGTCATAGTTCTCTGTGGCTTGGTTATCAGCGAACAATAGTTCATGTGAGACTTCTGCATCAGGGTTTGTATGTTCTTGGCATTTTTTTGTCATAGTTCTCTGTGGCTTTGGTTATCAGCGAACAATAGTTCATTGGAGCTTCTGCATCAGGGTTTGTATGTTCTTGGCATTGTTTTTGTCATAGTTCTCTGTGGCTTGGTTACTGTTTTTCTCTCTGTGGTTGGTTTCAGAAAATAATTCATTGAAATCTTGCTAGTTTTTTGTTCTCTTGTTTTTGTCTAGTTCTCTTCTTTTTCCGCGCCATTCACTGTGGTTCGATAGTTTAGTTTTCTTTTTTTTGTCATATTTGTGCTTTTTATCAGAAAATAGTCAGAATTTGATAGGTTTATGTTCTGGCTTGTTTTTGTCATAGTTTTTACTGGTTATCAGCAACATATCATTGGCTCTGACAGGGTTTTTTTTTCCATTGTTGGTTTGTTGTGTGTATGGTATAGCCGTATGGCTTCGCATCGGGTTTAACTACAATTGTCTAGTCTCTGTGCTTGTACAGACTTTTCTTGGAGTTCTGCTCAGGTTTGTATGTTCTTGGCATTGTTTTGTCATAGTTCTCTGTGGCTTGGTTATCAGCGAACAAAGTTCTGAGCTTCTGCATCAGGGTTGTATGCTGGCTTTTTTCATATTCCCAGCTTGGTATCGCAAAATAGTTCTTGATTCTGTCGTTTGTAGTTCTTGCATTTTTTCTGCTCTGTGCTTGGTATCACGAAATGTTCATTGTAGCTTTATCATTTGTATTGTTCGGCATTTTTTTGCATTTCTCTGTGTGGTTATGCGAACAATAGTTATTAGAGCTTTATATTTGTATGTTCTTGCATTTTTTTCATAGTTCCTGTGGATTGGGTTTCAGCGACAATATCCTTGATTCTGCTAGGGTTTGTATTTCTTGCATTTTTTTGCATAGTTTTGTGATTGGTTATAGCGAAAATGTCTGGGCTTCTCATCAGTTTGATGTTCTTGGCTGTTTTTGTCATAGTTCTCTGTGCTTGGTTTAGCCTTTACTTCATGTGTAGTTGGCATTGTTTGATGTTCTCTGTGTGTTACGAACAATGTCAGAAGCTTCTGTCAGGTTTGTAGTCTTGCATTGTTTTTTCATGTTCTCTGGCTTGGTTATCACGAACAATATTTGGACTCTGATCAGGGTTGTGTTCTGCATTGTTTTGCTAGTTCTTTGCTTGTATCCGACTATCATTGTGCTTCTGCATCAGTTGTATGTTCTTGGCATTGTTTGCAATTTCTGTGTTGGTTATCAGCGAAAATGTCATGGAGCTCTGCATAGGTTTGTATGTTTTGCATTGTTTTGTCATAGTTCTCTGTGCTTGGTTATCAGGAACATATTCATTGGAGCTTCTGCTCAGGTTGTATGTTCTTGCATGTTTGTCATAGTTTGTGGCTTGGTTATGCGAACAATAGTCATTGTGGCTTCTGCATCGGGTTTATGTTCTTGCATGTTTTTGTCATATCTCTGTGGCTTGGTTATCAGCGAACATAGTTCATTGAGCTTCGCTCAGGGTTGTATGTCTGGCATTGTTTTTGTCATAGTTCTCTGTGCTTGGTATACGAACATAGTTCATTGAGAGCTTCTGCATCAGGTTTGTATGTTCTTGGCATTGTTTTTGTCATAGTTCTTGGCTTGGTTATCAGCGAACAATAGTTCATTGGAGCTTCTGCATCAGGGTTTGTATGTCTTGGCATTGTTTTTGTCATAGTTCTCTGTGGCTTGGTTATCAGCGAACAATAGTTCATTGTGAGCTTTTCTGCATCAGGGTTTGTATGTTCTTGGCATTGTTTTTGTCATAGTTCTCTGTGGCTTGGTTATCAGCGAACAATAGTTCATTTGTAGTTCTGCATCAGGGTTTGTATGTTCTTGGCATTGTTTTTGTCATAGTTCTCTGTGGCTTGGTTATCAGCGAACAATAGTTCATTGGAGCTTCTGCATCAGGGTTTGTATGTTCTTGGCATTGTTTTTGTCATAGATTCTCTGTGGCTTGGTTATCAGCGAACAATAGTTCATTGTGAGCTTCTGCATCAGGTTTGTATGTTCTTGGCATTGGTTTTTGTCATAGTTCTCTGTGGCTTGGTTATCAGCGAACAATAGTTCATTGAGAGCTTCTGCATCAGGGTTTGTATGTTCTTGGCATTGTTTTTGTCATAGTTCTCTGTGGCTTGGTTATCAGCGAACAATAGTTCATTGAGAGCTTCTGCATCAGGGTTTGTATGTTCTTGGCATTGTTTTTGTCATAGTTCTCTGTGGCTTGGTTATCAGCGAACAATAGTTCATTGTGAGCTTCTGCATCAGGGTTTGTATGTTCTTGGCATTGTTTTTGTCATAGTTCTCTGTGGCTTGGTTATCAGCGAACAATAGTTCATTGAGAGCTTCTGCATCAGGGTTTGTATGTTCTTGGCATTGTTTTTGTCATAGTTCTCTGTGGCTTGGTTATCAGCGAACAATAGTTCATTGTGAGCTTCTGCATCAGGGTTTGTATGTTCTTGGCATTGTTTTTGTCATAGTTCTCTGTGGCTTGGTTATCAGCGAACAATAGTTCATTGAGAGCTTCTGCATCAGGGTTTGTATGTTCTTGGCATTGTTTTTGTCATAGTTCTCTGTGGCTTGG
The DNA here is from genome assembly GCA_030674185.1 of Monoplex corrugatus. NCBI lineage: Eukaryota > Metazoa > Mollusca > Gastropoda > Littorinimorpha > Ranellidae > Monoplex > Monoplex corrugatus. The sequence goes on from JAPXFY010000033.1 coordinate 44,715,253, forward strand.
TTATCAGCGAACAATAGTTCATTGTGAGCTTCTGCATCAGGGTTTGTATGTTCTTGGCATTGTTTTTGTCATAGTTCTCTGTGGCTTGGTTATCAGCGAACAATAGTTCATTGAGAGCTTCTGCATCAGGGTTTGTATGTTCTTGGCATTGTTTTTGTCATAGTTCTCTGTGGCTTGGTTATCAGCGAACAATAGTTCATTGAGAGCTTCTGCATCAGGGTTTGTATCTTGTGTGAGTTTTCTTGTTTAGATGATGAACAGGTGAGGTGCTGGATGGTACTCGAATACTAAAAGAGTGGTGAGGCATTGGTGCTCTGGGTCTCATTCACCTCCCTTGGTGTTGCTTGTGTTAATTCATGAGAGCTTCTGGATCAGGGTTTGCATCTTGTGTGAGTTTTGCTCGTATAGATGATGAAAAGGTGTGGGTGATAGAATTGTATCTAATTACATGAAAGTAAATCGTGTGGTGTGTTGTGTGTGTGTGTGTGTGTATTGTGTGTGTGATGTGGTGTGTGTATGAGAGAGAGAGAGAGAAAGAAAGAGAGAGAGAGAGACTGATGTGTGATGTGACTGTGTGTCTGTGTGATGTAACTGTGTGTGTATGTGTGTGAGATGTGACTCTGGGGTGTATGTGTTGTATGTATGTGTGTGTGATGTAACTCTCTAGTGTTGTGTGTGATGTGTGTGTGTGTTGTGTGTGTGTGTGTGCGTGTGTGTGTGTGTGAGTGGTGTGTGTGTGTTGTGTGTGTGTGGTGTGTGCTGTGTGTGTGAGAGATGTGCCTGTGTATGTGTGTTTGTGTGTATGTGTGTGTGATGTCACTGTGTATGTGCGTGCTTGCGCGCGTGTGTGTGGGTGTATATGTGTGTGTGTGTATGATAAACCAGGTTTGCTGTCTTGTCACTTTCAGGGTGCACGGGGCGAGGTGTGTGAGCGGTCGTGACGAGTGTGTTCTGGAACTGGTGACAGAGTTTCCCAGATTTCCCAGAAAACCGAAAGGATTCCACGTCAGCAAGGACGCTGGTAAGTATGATGAGTGTGTGGTAACGTAGATATTCCTTCACTCTTTGACTCCCGCATCCTGTCCACCAGCATCTTGCATTGTCAACCATGCTAGCAAAGCGAAAACTGAACCCTTTGACTCCCTCACCCTATCCACCAGCTTCCCTATCCACCAGCTTCCTGCAGGAAGCTGGTGGATAGGGTGAGGGAGTCAAAGGGTTATGTTTTACCAGTTGGTGGATAGGGTGCGGAAGTCAAAAGGTCAAACAAAACGATGATGTTCTCGAGCTTCCAAGCCATTTTTTGTTAGTTGCCAAGTAACAAGCATCAAGACAGCATCAGTTGGCGCGCTTCAAGGGAAGTAACTGGAACGAGACAGCGGTGAGGTTGATGAGTTGTCACAGTTCGGTAGTCAGTGTTGATGCTCCTTATCCTACTACATGTTATTTAGAACCAGCAATATCCTGTTGTTGTTGTTGCTTAAAGACCAGCCGACTGTGCGGAGCCATAACAGGGCTGTAACCATCTCACAGAAGATTGTAAAGAAATGGAACAGAAACTTACGTACACAACACAGATCAATGCATTTGCGCACATAATCTAAGGGGTGCCTCTGGCGTTGACCACTCCACCTGCTTCATCACCAGGGGATTTAAACAAAACATAACGAATACAAATGTAAACATAACCATGAACACTAAAACGTACGCATAAAAACGTGCCTAAATCATCTAAATATACGTCTGCATATCACATCTCCTCAGGACCAAAAATACTCTATAAACACATGTACCCAATTATCAATCCGAATAGAAAGTTCGTAAGACTTTATCGACCACATACATGTGAATGGACCAGCAAGACTTAATTGATAGGAAGAGATAACAGAAAGCATATAATTGATAGGAAGATGTGACAGAAAGCATATAATTGATAGGAAGAGATGACAGAAAGCATATAATTGATAGGAAGAGATAACAGAAAACAAACGAATTGATAGGAAGATGTGACAGAAAGCATATAATTGATAGGAAGAGATGACAGAAAGCATATAATTGAAAGGAAGAGATGACAAAGCATATAATTGATAGGAAGAGATGACAGAAAGCATATAATTGACAGGAAGAGATGACAGAAAGCATATAATTGATAGGAAGAGATGGCAGAAAGCATATAATTGATAGGAAGAGATGACAGAAAGCATATAATTGACAGGAAGATGTGACAGAAAGCATATAATTGATAGGAAGAGATGGCAGAAAGATATAATTGATAGGAAGAGATGACAAAGCATATAATTGATAGGAAGAGATGACAGAAAGCATATAATTGATAGGAAGAGATGACAGAAAGCATATAATTGACAGGAAGAGATGAGAGAAAGCATATAATTGACAGGAAGAGATGACAGAAAGCATATAATTGATAGGAAGAGATAACAGAAAGAATATAATTGATAGGAAGAAATAACAGAAAGCATATAATTGATAGGAAGAGACGACAGAAAGCATATAATTGATAGGAAGAGACGACAGAAAGCATATAATTGATAGGAAGAGACGACAGAAAGCATATAATTGATAGGAAGAGACGACAGAAAGCATATAATTGATAGGAAGAGACGACAGAAAGCATATAATTGATAGGAAGAGACGACAGAAAGCATATAATTGATAGCATATAATTGATAGGAAGAGACGACAGAAAGCATATAACTGATAGGAAGAGATGACAGAAAGCATATAATTGATAGCATATAATTGACAGGAAGAGACGACAGAAAGCATATAATTGATAGGAAGAGACGACAGAAAGCATATAATTGATAGCATATAATTGATAGGAAGAGACGACAGAAAGCATATAATTGATAGGAAGAGACGACAGAAAGCATATAATTGATAGCATATAATTGATAAGAAGAGACGACAGAAAGCATATAATTGATAGCATATAATTGATAGGAAGAGACGACAGAAAGCATATAATTGATAAGAAGAGACGACAGAAAGCATATAATTGATAGGAAGAGACGACAGAAAGCATAGGTAGAAAGAAACTCGAGGGAGAGCTAGACAACAGA
>JAPXFY010000033.1:44723335-44760835 GCA_030674185.1 Monoplex corrugatus
TGTGCGTGTACATGTGCGTAAGTGTGCGTGTAAAAGTATATATATTGACTGAGGGGATTGTATGTGTGTATGTTTGCCTGCATCTGAATATTTCTTTCTGTCTCACCCTAGGGTTATAGGACAATCTGTACTGTGTTTACCAGCAAAATTCAGAGTTTGTTCAAGAGGGATTCACTGTACTCAGACAATTCCATATGCGCTCTGCGCAAAACTGCCAGCAGTTATCTGGCAGATTCCCTGAATCTGCGCAGAACCATATGCACTGGCAAGGTCTTGAAATGTGGAAGGAGGGAAGAGAGACTTACATGTACATGTATGAAACGTTGAGCTGACACTACCAGAATGATGGAAATATTATGACAGGCAGCCAACAGGCCAGTTTTTAACCATTTAACTTCTGCACCCTATCCACCAAATGCAAAAAAACATTAACCCTTTGACTCCCTCACCCTATCCACCAGTTTCCTGCAGGAAGCTTGTAGATAGGATGAGGTAGTCAGAGGGTTAAGTTTTTGCTTTGTTAGGATGGTTGACCAAGCAGGATGCTGGTGGATAGGGTGCGGGAGTCAAAGGGTTAATGTTGAGGGCTGGGATTGAACTCGAGATATCAGATCTTGAATCCACGGTGGATAGGATAAGGGAGTCAAAGGGTTAAGTTTTTGCTTTGTTAGGATGGTTGACCAAGCAGGATGCTGGTGGATAGGGTGCGGGAGTCAAAGGGTTAATGTTGAGGGCTGAGGTTGAACTTGAGATATCAGATCCTGAGTGCATGGTTCTGTAAGAAGAATCAAGCAGCCTGTGTATGAGTGACGGAGAAAAGACTAATGTCCAGGCATCTTGTTTGACTTTTGTTTTTGTTTTGTTTTTTTCTCCATGAAGGAGAGGCCAGGACAGGAACGAACACGGTCACCATTGTGGTCAGCTGTGTGCTTACCTTCCTTGCCGGCATAGGGGGCTCTGCTCTCATCTTCTTCTTCTGCAGACGCCGAAAAGAGACCATGGGCAGGTAAGCTTGAAATGAGTGTTGGATAGTTTTGGGGGGATGTTATCAATATCGTTATCATTATCATTATCTTTTAAAGCCCAGCTGTAACAATCTCAACACCTCTTTGAACCTGAAAAAAAAGCCGGGTAAAATTGAGTACACATATGCATGCATTTTGTGTGTTTGCTGTGTGTGTATATATTATATATATATATATATATATATATATATATATATATAATATATGTGTGTGTGTGTGTGTGTGTGTGTGTGTGTGTGTGTGTGTGTGTTTGCTTTGTTCTCTCTTCTCGCTCTCTGTCTGTCTCTGTCTCTGTCTGTCTCTCGCTCTCTGTGTGTCTCTAACTGTCTGTCTCTCTTTCTCTTACTCTCGCATTCTGTCTGTCTGTCTGTCTGACTGTCTCTGTCTCAGCGTATTGCATTCTTCTTACAAAACAGCAAACAGTTACATACTATGTGTTGTGTTACAGTAACAGGACAACACACGACAGCACAAGCAGCACAACCATCATGACAAAGAAAAAGGACGATGATTCCCTGTATGAAGAACTCCCTGATGTGAGTGAACCTACCTGTGGTGTTTGGTGGTGATGGTGATGGTGACATACATACTGCTACTCTTACTGTGTTCTCCACATCACAGTGTTCAGCCTTGTGCCCTGGGGTTTAATTTTAACCCTTGACTCTACCATCCTACCCACCAACTGCAAAAAAACATTTACTTTTGACTTCATGCAGGAAGCTGGTGGGTAGGGTGAGGGAGTCAAGAGATTAGTTTTTGCTTTGCTAGTATGGTTGACAATGCAGGACGCTGGTGGATAGGGTGAGGGAGTCAAAAAGTTAAGGTTTTGCTTCAGTAGCGGGGTTGACATTGTAGGAAGCTGGTGGATAGGATGTGGGAGTCAAAGGGTTAAGTTTTTGCTTTGCTAGCATGGTTGGCAATGCCAGATGCTGGTGGACAGGGTGAGGGAGTCAAAGGGTTAGAGTCTGGAGATTGTTCAAGAGGGATTCATCGCACTCAGACAATTCCACATGCGCTCTACTCAGATCTGCCAGCAGTTATCTCACAGACTCCTTGAGCCTGCGCAGAATCCTATGTGCTGGCAAGGTATTGAACTGATGAGCAGAAAATGGAAGGAGGAGGGGGAGACCTTTGAAACAGTAAGCTGACACCACCAGAATGATGGAAACATTAAGATGGGCAGCCAACAGGCCAGTGGACCTATGAAACAGTAAGCTGACACCACCAGAATGATGGAAACATTAAGATGGGCAGCCAACAGGCCAGTGGACCTATGAAACAGTAAGCTGACACCACCAGAATGATGGAAACATTAAGATGGGCAGCCAACAGGCCAGTGGACCTATGAAACAGTAAGCTGACACCACCAGAATGATGGAAACATTAAGATGGACAGCCAACAGGCCAGTGGACCTATCAATCACCAAGCTGACACCACCAGAATGATGGAAACATTAAGATGGGCAGCCAACAGACCAGTGGACCTATGAAACAGTAAGCTGACACCACCAGAATGATGGAAACATTAAGATGGACAGCCAACAGGCCAGTGGACCTATGAAACAGTAAGCTGACACCACCAGAATGATGGAAACATTAAGATGGGCAGCCAACAGGCCAGTGGACCTATGAAACAGTAAGCTGACACCACCAGAATGATGGAAACATTAAGATGGACAGCCAACAGACCAGTGGACCTATGAAACAGTAAGCTGACACCACCAGAATGATGGAAACATTAAGATGGGCAGCCAACAGACCAGTGGACCTATGAAACAGTAAGCTGACACCACCAGAATGATGGAAACATTAAGATGGACAGCCAACAGACCAGTGGACCTATGAAACAGTAAGCTGACACCACCAGAATGATGGAAACATTAAATGGGCAGCCAACAGGCCAGTGGACCTATGAAACAATAAGCTGACACCACCAGAATGATGGAAACATTAAGATGGGCAGCCAACAGGCCAGTGGACCTATGAAACAGTAAGCTGACACCACCAGAATGATGGAAACATTAAGATGGGCAGCCAACAGGTCAGTGGATCTATGAAACAGCAAGCTGACACCACCAGAATGATGGAAGCATTAAGATGGGCAGCCAACAGGCCAGTGGACCTATCAAACACTAAGCTGACACCACCAGAATGATGGAAACATTAAGATGGGCAGCCAACAGGCCAGTGGACCTATCAAACAGTAAGCTGACACCACCAGAATGATGGAAACATTAAGATGGGCAGCCAACAGGTCAGTGGACCTATGAAACAGTAAGCTGACACCACCAGAAAGATGGAAACATTAAGATAGGCAGCCAACAGGCCAGTGGACCTATGAAACAGTAAGCTGACACCACCAGAATGATGGAAACATTAAGATGGGCAGCCAACAGACCAATGTTTAATGTTGCAAGCTGGGATTGAACTCAAGATATCAGATCTTGTGTCCAGGGCTCTGTCAGTAGAACCAACCAGTCCACACTGTGTCATTTACACGTAACCAGAATTATTCCTGTAATAGGCTGATAAAATGCCAGTATAAAACATAGGCTAGACAGGGCCTCAGGACCTGGCCAGCTCATTGGTTTATGTTCAGGCTTAAGGCATGTGCCATGATCACCATGTACATGGCACCTGTGACGTTAGTGCACATGGAATTCATTCCGAGCGCGGAGACGTCGTCTTGAGAAACTGAAACTGAAACTGTGCCATGGAAATATCTGTTCAGCGATACATCTTCACAGTACTGAGTTTGGAGTTGATTCAAGAGGGATTCGTGGAACTTGGACAATCCCGTATGCGCTGTACTCAATCTGCCATCTGTCTTTGTTTGCTGCTATTGTTGCTGTCTTCTCCACATCTGAATGTCCAGGCTGGTGGCCAGGGATCATGTGTATAGCGGTACAGCTTCACAGTGTGGATTGTTTCTGTCTTGGGCTGCAATTCACATGTGCATTTTGAATGTATGACTGGGCTTTTCAGGTGATGAGGGTTTTTTTTCTCTGCCATTAAGGCAGTCATACTTTGTGTGTGTGTCTGTGTTTGTGTCTTTGTGTGTCTGTGTGCGTGTGTGTGTAAGAGTGTTTGTGTGTGTGTGTTTGTGTCTGTGTCTGTCTTTGTATTTGTGTTTGTGTGTGCGTGTGTGTGTGTAAGAGTGTGTGTGTGTGTTTGTGTCTGTGTCTGTCTTTGTATTTGTGTGTGTGTGTTTGTGTGTGCGTGTGTGTGTGCGTGTGTGTGTGTGTGTTTGTGTGTGTGTCTGTCTTTGTATTTGTGTGTCTGTGTGTGTTTGTGTGTGCGTGTGTGTCCCTCTGTGTGTGTGTGTGTTTGCAGGATGCATTGTGTGTGTGTGTGTGTGTGCGCCTGTGTTGCAGTCTGAGTGCCTGCATATATGCATGCTTGGAAAAATGTGTGAATTCACGAACTTATACACAAGTTGATCACACACACACACACACACACACACACACACACACACACACACACACACACACACTCACACACACACACACACACACACACACACACACACACACACACACACACACACACACACACATTCAAATACATAATCTTTTATTTCCTTTCTAAACCATTGCTTGAATGATAACACAGGGCAATACTCACCATCTGATGTCATATAGTTCAGTGTACTGTACCACTGTCTGTAAGATAACACAGGGCAATATTCACCATCTGATGTCATATAGTTCAGTGTATTGTACCACTGTCTGTAAGATAACACAGGGCAATATTCACCATCTGATGTCATATAGTTCAGTGTACTGTACCACTGTCTGTAAGATAACACAGGGCAATATTCACCATCTGATGTCATATAGTTCAGTGTACTGTACCACTGTCTGTAAGATAACACAGGGCAATACTCACCATCTGATGTCATATAGTTCAGTGTACTGTACCACTGTCTGTAAGATAACACAGGGCAATATTCACCATCTGATGTCATATAGTTCAGTGTACTGTACCACTGTCTGTAAGATAACACGGGGCAATATTCACCATCTGATGTCATATAGTTCAGTGGTACACACTGTCTGTAAGATAACACGGGGCAATACTCACCATCTGATGTCATATAGTTCAGTGTACTGTACCACTGTCTGTAATATAACACAGGGCAATATTCACCATCTGATGTCATATAGTTCAGTGTATTGTACCACTGTCTGTAATATAACACAGGGCAATATTCACCATCTGATGTCATATAGTTCAGTGTACTGTACCACTGTCTGTAAGATAACACAGGGCAATATTCACCATCTGATGTCATATAGTTCAGTGTACTGTACCACTGTCTGTAAGATAACACGGGGCAATACTCACCATCTGATGTCATATAGTTCAGTGTACTGTACCACTGTCTGTAAGATAACACAGGGCAATATTCACCATCTGATGTCATATAGTTCAGTGTACTGTACCACTGTCTGTAAGATAACACAGGGCAATACTCACCATCTGATGTCATATAGTTCAGTGTACTGTACCACTGTCTGTAAGATAACACAGGGCAATACTCACCATCTGATGTCATATAGTTCAGTGTATTGTACCACTGTCTGTAATATAACACAGGGCAATATTCACCATCTGATGTCATATAGTTCAGTGTACTGTACCACTGTCTGTAAGATAACACAGGGCAATATTCACCATCTGATGTCATATAGTTCAGTGTACTGTACCACTGTCTGTAAGATAACACAGGGCAATATTCACCATCTGATGTCATATAGTTCAGTGTACTGTACCACTGTCTGTAAGATAACACAGGGCAATATTCACCATCTGATGTCATATAGTTCAGTGGTACACACTGTCTGTAAGATAACACAGGGCAATACTCACCATCTGATGTCATATAGTTCAGTGTATTGTACCACTGTCTGTAATATAACACAGGGCAATACTCACCATCTGATGTCATATAGTTCAGTGTACTGTACCACTGTCTGTAATATAACACAGGGCAATATTCACCATCTGATGTCATATAGTTCAGTGTATTGTACCACTGTCTGTAAGATAACACAGGGCAATATTCACCATCTGATGTCATATAGTTCAGTGTACTGTACCACTGTCTGTAAGATAACACAGGGCAATACTCACCATCTGATGTCATATAGTTCAGTGTACTGTACCACTGTCTGTGCTGTCTGTCAGGACCAAGGTGACGACCCAGTGACAAAACACACACAGTCCACTGACTCCAACAGTGACAGCAACAATCACTGGGCTGGCATCCCGGTCAAGGTCATATCAAGTCGCCTGGCCATCACGTGACACCGGGGGAGGTGACGTACAACGTACCGGACGATCACCTCAGCAACCGGAAGCTGCCCCTAGCGCCACCTAGCGCCCAGCAGTCACCGGCCGAGAAGAAGTCAGGTGACATGATGAATGATCATCCAGCATCAGCCGCGTTCTACAGCTTGGCTCAGCAACCTGAAAGTGACGCCGGTCACAGCCAGGCAGGACGGGGCGCCCAAGGAGGTCACGTGAACACCGGACAGTATTTCATTCTGGAAGAAGACGCGGACATTTCTGGTGGAACCACGCCTGCAGAACTGGGCACAGCCCGGTCTTCACCGAAACAAGCCCCTGCGCCTGGAGGCGGTGGAAGTTACTATGCGTCTCTGAAATCTGGAGCTCCTGAGAATTCTGAGTACACTGCTCTTGATGTCGGTGGGAAAGGTTCCTCTGATGGCGTGGCTTCTGCTTCACGTGAATATCTGGAGATAGTGCCGGAATATTCCCTTCAGAAACCCCTTCACTGAGAGTTGGTTGATGGAGAGATATGACGAGAGAGAAAGAGATGGGTTACCAAAATGTGCAGGGACATGAAAAGAAGAGAGAGAGAAAGAGGGAGAGAGAGAAAGAGGAGAGAGAGAGAGAGAGACTATTACTGTTATTACATGTTATTGTTGTTTAAAGCCCAGCCGACTGTGTAGAACCATATCAGGGCTATAACTGTATGAAAACATACACAATACTTCATCAGACAAAAAAGAAAAGAAAATTAAGCACACTTATCAATGTATTCGCGCACATAATCTAAGGAGATGCTCCTGGTATTGACCACTCCGTCCAATTTATCGCACAGGGGATTTAAAAAAAACACCTGAATACAAATTCAAACACAACTAATGACACTGAAACATGTCTAAAACCGGCCCTAAATATCTAAAATTGGTTCTGCATATCTCATTTCAATAGAGTCAAAAATGCACTTTGTAGGCTACATGTACACAGTTATCAATCCTAAGAGAAAGTACGTAAGACTTTACAGAACACATACAGGTGAATGGACCAGCAAGGCAGAAAATGATAGGAAGAGATGACAGAAAGCAAAGGAGGAAGAAAGACACAAAGAGTGACAGAAAAGAAGACATTCCTAGCACAGAATTTCCAGAAGATGGGGATATTATTTATTCTGAAAGAGCCCCCGGCATCCCCAAGGGGGGGGGGGGGGAGAGAGAGAGAGAGAGAGAGAGAGAGTGGTAACTGAAGTGCCAGGTTTAGTTGGCAGTCATGGCCTCGTTTGATCAACACAGAGACATACACTGGTGACTGTGCAAACTTTGCTGCATCGATTCTTTCTTGTTTTGTCGGATTTATACTTTTTCTCTACCTCGAAATAATGCTGAGATAAACTCTATTGCCTGTTAACCCTCTGACTCCCACACCCTGTCCACCAGCTTCCTGCATTGTCAGCCATGTAACAAAACAAAAACTTAACCCTTTGACTCCCTCACTCTCTGCACCAGCTTCCTGCAAGAAAGCTGGTGCAGAAGGTGAGGGAGTCAAGGGTTAAGTTTTTGCAGATGGTGGATAAGGTGCGGGAGTCAAAGGGTTAAATAACATTGTATTTAAATGGCCATCGTGTCTTCCTGTGTATATTCCACATCACTGAACTCCAAATTAACCCATTGATTCACTCTGCCTATCCATTAGCATCGTGCTCTGTCAACCATGACAGCAAAACAAAAAATTAACCCTTTGACTTCCTCACCCTATCCACCAGCTTCCTGGATGGGGTGAGGGAGTCAAAGGGTTAAATTTTTGCTGGTGGTGGATATAGTGCGGGAGTCAAATGGTTAAAGTGACCGCCAGCGTTCAAGCAAAGAGAAACCAGAAAAACACAAACCAGAATCAGCAAACTCAACGAAACATCAGAAAAGTCTTATTTTTTCTGCTGAATTTTGTAGTTATTCATTGTTGTGTCTTCTGTATACGTTTGACAAGGACCAGTTGGCCGAAAATTTGCGCCTGTCTTGTTTTTGTTGAATTCGTGCTCTGTTGTACGGATGCGAGGCGTGGACAGTCAACAAGCAAAGCCAGAGCAGGATCGAGGCAGCCGAGATGTGGTTTCTAAGAAGAATGTTGAGAGTTCCATGGACAGCAAAGAAAACAAACGAGACAGTCTTGATAGAGGCAGACACAAGTAGATCACTCATAAGGAAGATTAGGAAAAGACAAGCAATATTTATAGGCCATTTTATGAGGAAGGAGGATTTGGAGCACCTGGTCACTACGGGAAAGCTGGAGGGAAAGAGAGCACCAGGTAGACCCAGGGAGAGAATGCTGGACGGACTTGCAGAGTGGCTGGGGATGAAGAGGGTGGGGGAGATGCTGGGGGCAACGAGAGATAGAGATGGTTGGAAGTCCATGGTCGCCAACGCCATCCGGCAGGGCACCTGATGATGATGATGATTCATTGTTGTGTCTTCTGTATACGTTTGACAAGGACCAGTTGGCCGAAAATTTGTGCCTGTCTTGTTTTTGTTGAAATACGTGTTTTGATTCTATTTTTGTGTTTTTCAGGTTTGTACATTATTGACCCAAACGGGAGCTGATTGTCTTGATAGGAGACATTTTTATATTTGTACAAAGGCTTAGTGAGGCCTCATTTGGAGTATGGTAACATTATTTGGTTTCCACGTCTTAAAAGACAGTCAGCATTGATAGAGAAGATACAAAGAAGAGCTACTAAATTAATTCATGGTTTTCAAAATTATTCACATAGAGAAAGATTAGAATTACTCAATTTACCCAGTTTAAAAGCAAGAAGAATGAGGGGAGATCTGATCCAAAGTTTCAAGATTTTTAACAATATAGATGACGTAGATAGAACAGAATTTTTCAAACTGACAAATTATGACAAAACAAGAAATAATACTGATAAAGAATATTGCAAAACTAACATTAGAAAAGTTTTATTTTACAAATAGAATTGCACATGCATGGAATAAATTACCAATCGAAATTAAAAGAGTACAAAACACAAACTCGTTTAAAAACCAGCTTGACCATTGGAAACATTACATTGAACTTAAATACCAATATGATGAATGAATCATCAAAAAAAAAAACAAAAAAAAAACTGGGCGTACGATAAACTTGACTACGAGTGTAAGAAAATAAAAATAAAAATGATGGGACTTGAAATAGCCAAACGGCTAATGTGTTATGTCCCTATTCTAAACTAAACTAAACTGATAGTGTTTGGTTGTCTGTATCAGCCCTGGACACATTTGATCAAAAACTTGTTTGTTCAGAATGATTGTATCAGTTGTTTTACTCAACATGTTTTTGTTCTTCTAATAACAGACATTTACCCTACGTTATTAATTCGAAGCTAGTTGAACGATACAGCACCATGACATAACGAGGTCATCGTATCATGGAGTACGACACAGCCAGGGTTAGGTACTGTCGAGTCTGCCTGCACACATGTTGACTGGGTAGAGGAGAAAAATGTCCACCCTTTTCCCACCAGGCGGGAGGTACCCAGGCAGGATCGAACCCCAGACCTTCTGATTGGACGTCTGACGTCTTGTCCACTTGACCATTGCTCCCTTCGAAGAGGAATGTCCATGCTGAGTTTCTCATTACTCCCATCGAAGGGGAATGTCCATGCTGAGTTTCTCATTACTCCCATCGAAGGGGAATGTCCATGCTGAGTTTCTCATTGCACCCATCGAAGGGGAATGTCCATGCTGAGTTTCCCATTGCACCCATCGAAGGGGAATGTCCATGCTGAGTTTCTCATTGCACCCATCGAAGGGGAATGTCCATGCTGAGTTTCTCATTGCACACATAGAAGGGGAATGTCCGTGCTGAGTTTCTCATTGCACACATAGAAGGGGAATGTCCATGCTGAGTTTCTCATTGCACCCATCGAAGGGGAATGTCCATGCTGAGTTTCTCATTGCACCCATCGAAGGGGAATGTCCATGCTGAGTTTCTCATTGCACCCATCGAAGGGGAATGTCCATGCTGAGTTTCTCATTGCACACATCGAAGGGGAATGTCCATGCTGAGTTTCTCATTGCACCCATCAAAGGGGAATGTCCATGCTGAGTTTCTCATTGCACACATAGAAGGGGAATGTCCGTGCTGAGTTTCTCATTGCACACATAGAAGGGGAATGTCCATGCTGAGTTTCTCATTGCACACATAGAAGGGGAATGTCCGTGCTGAGTTTCTCATTGCACCCATCGAAGGGGAATGTCCATGCTGAGTTTCTCATTGCACCCATCAAAGGGGAATGTTCATGCTGAGTTTGTTATTGCACACATAGAAGGGGAATGTCCGTGCTGAGTTTCTCATTGCACACATAGAAGGGGAATGTCCATGCTGAGTTTCTCATTGCACCCATCGAAGGGGAATGTCCATGCTGAGTTTCTCATTGCACACATAGAAGGGGAATGTCCATGCTGAGTTTCCCATTGCACCCATCGAAGGGGAATGTCCATGCTGAGTTTCTCATTGCACACATCGAAGGGGAATGTCCATGCTGAGTTTCTCATTGCACACATCGAAGGGGAATGTCCATGCTGAGTTTCTCATTGCACACATCGAAGGGGAATGTCCATGCTGAGTTTCTCATTGCACACATCGAAGGGGAATGTCCATGCTGAGTTTCTCATTGCACACATCGAAGGGGAATGTCCATGCTGAGTTTCTCATTGCACACATCGAAGGGGAATGTCCATGCTGAGTTTCTCATTGCACACATCGAAGGGGAATGTCCATGCTGAGTTTCTCATTGCACACATCGAAGGGGAATGTCCATGCTGAGTTTCTCATTGCACACATCGAAGGGGAATGTCCATGCTGAGTTTCTCATTGCACACATCGAAGGGGAATGTCCATGCTGAGTTTCTCATTACCCATCGAAGGGAATGTCCATGCTGATTTCTCATTACATCGAAGGGGGTGTCCATGCACAAGCCACAAATACCAACATGGTCTATCAAATCTTTAATCTTTTGAGTCCTGCACCCAAGCCACAAACTGCAAAAACTTCACCATTTTGATCCCTCACCCTTTCCACCACCTTCTTGCAGGAAGTTGGTGTATACAGCGAGGCAATCAAAGGGTTAATTTTTGTTTGTTTCGCTAGCATGGTTGGCAATGCAAGATCCTAGCGGATAGAGTGAGGCAATCAAAGGGTTAAGTTTTTGTTTCGCTAGCATGGTTGGCAACGCAGGATCCTAGCGGATAGAGTGAGGCAATCAAAGGGTTAAGTTTTTGTTTCGCTAGCATGGTTGGCAACGCAGGATCCTAGTGGATAGAGTGAGGCAATCAAAGGGTTAAGTTTTTGTTTTGCTAGTTTGGTTAGCAATGCAAGATCTTAGTGGATAGAGTGAGGCAATCAAAGGGTTAAGTTTTTGTTTTGCTAGCTTGGTTAGCAACGCAGGATCCTAGTGGATAGAGTGAGGCAATCAAAGGGTTAAGTTTTTGTTTTGCTAGCATGGTTAGCAACGCAGGATCCTAGCGGATAGAGTGAGGCAATCAAAGGGTTAAGTTTTTGTTTTGCTAGTTTGGTTGGCAATGCAGGATCCTAGTGGATAGAGTGAGGCAATCAAAGGGTTAATGTGTGTAGGCCCTATTTGAAGTTCTGCAGTGCCAATACGCGTGAAGTCGGTTCAGGCGCTGACAGGTCTGCAACACATGTTGACCTATAAGATGGAAAAAATCTCCATCGTTTAGTCACTAGGTGATACCCGGCAGAATCGAACTGAGACTTTTCAACAGTCTTGATATTCTAAACACTTGGTTATGGCACGTTCATCTGATGATGTCCATATGCTGGGAATTGTTGACCGTTTCTGAACCTGATGTTGGTCCTACATAGTGTATTGAATGTGGTGGTGACTCTACTGTTGTTTATAGGATGTGTGTGACAGTGTGTGTGTGTGTGTGTGTGTGTATTGTGTTTTCTAATATAGTGTATTGACTGTGGTGTGACTCTACTAATTGTTCTTAGGATGTGGGTGACTCTGTGTGTATGTGTGTGTATTGTGTGTGTGTGTGAGATTTTATAAACATTTACTCTAACTACTTGCTCTCTTGATTGTTACCAAGATGTCCCATCCCAAGTCTCTGTGTATGTGTGTGTGTGTGTGTGTTGTGTGTGTGTTGTGTGTGTGTGTGTGTTGTGTGTGTGTGTTTTCCTCAGATTTTATAAACATTTACTCTATTTGTCCACTTGATTGTGTTACCAAGATGTCCCATCCCAAGTCTCTGTGTATGTGTGGTGTGTGTGTTGTGTGTGTGTGTGTGTGTGTGTGTGTATGTGTGGGGTGTGTGTGTGTGTGTGTGTGTATGGTGTGTGTGTGTGTGTGTTTTCTCAGATTTTATAAACATTTACTCTTAACTACTTGCCCTCTTGATTGTGTTACCAAGATGTCCCATCCCAAACCCGTGTGTGTGTGTGTGTGTGTTTGTGTGTGCGCGCGCGCGTGCACGTGCATGTTTGTGTGTGTCAAAGAGAGAAATGGATGAATGTTGAGCTTTTTTACTGGTGTCAATAATGCAAATAAAAAGATTTTCTTGTCTGTAATTCTTTATGTGCAAAATGGAGTACTCGCTAGACAAGTTGATGGGTACCACCAAAAGAATATACTTGTAGATGAAAAAGCTGCTTCACAATGTTGTTATGATGATGATGATGATTACTATCATTATTTTATCATTATCATTGTTGTTGTTGTTGTTTAAAAGCCCAGCTGATGGTGCAAAGCCCAAGTTTTTTTTCTGGTATGTTATTTTTTCAGTTACACACATGCTCAAAATCATTGTGTGAGAGAGAAAAATCTGTGAGTGTTGGATGTGTTTATGTGCTTGAGTAGCAATGTGTGTACATGAGTATGTGTGGCATCCATATGCCTATATAGAAACATGTCTTAAGTCATGTATGCATACACACACACACACACACACACACACACACACACACACACACACACACACACACACACAAATCATTTCACTAATCTGAGGGAAATTTTGTTTACTAAAAATTCACCAAGCACGTATGAATATTTTCATCTCAACATAAAACTCATGGGAATTTTTAAATTATGACACAAATCATAAAACCATGCAGGCAAACACAACGCGTACAGGGCAATACAGTGAAAAACCAAACAAAGCTTTTCAGATTTCAGACAGTCAAGCCATATGAACTTTCCCCCTTTTTTTCAGGAATCGTATGTATGACCTAACCTTCATTCAAACATGCGTGAAACAGGATTTCTACCTGGACTAAAGAGAAGGCTTAAACTTCAGAACAAAATCCATTCATAACAATATAACAAACGTATTAATTTACCGTCATACTAACATGACAAATGTGTTAATGTCATGTACTGTCGTTCTTTTCCTGTCAGCTTAAACGATTTGGGCCAGACCCATTTTACGGCAAACATTCAGGACTGTGATGATACACAACTGTGACGGCAGGAAGAGGGTGTAATGGAGAGAGTTTGAGTTTGTTCAAAAGGGATTCGTCACACTGACAATTCCATATGTGCTCAACCTGCAAGCGAGCATCGGACAGACTCCCTGAGCCTATGCAAAAACCTATGCGCTGGCAAAGTCTTGAAATGGGCAGGAGTGAGACGGACTTATAAAACAGTAAGCTGACACCACCACAACGATGGAAACATTAAGATGGGCAGCAAACAGACCCGTGTTTTAATGTTGCCAGCTGGGAGTTGAACTCAAGACATCAGATCCTAAGCTCAGAGCTCTTAAAAAACAACTGTGGCCTGCGGTCCAAATAAAAAGCCCAACTGAGGGTAGCCACTTGAGGTTTGACAAAGTGAAGGAATTAAAGATCCCTCCATAAACAGCAGATAAATCCCCTTGCACACACTTTGTTCAGACAGACAGACACATGATTAAACTGACTACAGCTGCTCCTCTTGCTGATCTGAATCCTTCTCTACCAAACTCACTCTTGTACACTCACACATGCATGGGCTATTTAAATTTTCCATTTGAATATTTTTCTTTTTTTCAATGTTACCAATTACATTAAAATGACAAATCTAGTAACAGTATTAAAACTAGAAAGCACATCAATTCTGTGTGCCTAAAACTTTCAAATGCTAAACAGCAATTTGTACGGCAAGTACTCTGACGTGTTCAACAAACAAAGCATCACAACTTGCCAACACCAGCAAAACAGTTGGTTGACAGGTACAATCATGTAAAACTTTGTACACATTTTTTGTTTCCTTACCTTTTGTTTCTGTTACTTACTAGCAAACACTAATCCACACAGGTAGTATCACAATCACAAGAGAAATAAAAAACAATCAAATGGAAGGAAATTGTCTGTAAGTAAACACGCCAATCTCTCGCAATAGAGGGAAAAAAGTTTTCTTTGATTAAAAAAGAAACCGATCAAAAATATATTAAAAGCTGATCTCATTTCATCATAAAACCGTTATCATTTTGATCCTTACTTCATTTTGTAACTTTCTTTAACCCTTTGTCTCCTTCAATCTATCAAACAGCTTCCTGCATGACTGGGAGGAGAGTCAAAGAGTGAAATGTCATTCAAATTCTGTTTTATCACATCTGGTAAATGAAAGCAAAGTCTTCCAAAAGCATTCTTGTGGAGACATCTTTTGTGAAGATGAAATGTCCATACCAGTTCTTTCCCCTTCTCTCTATATACTACTGATGATCACACAAAATAGTTGTCAAATATGAAATAAGAAAAAAACATTGTACTGTGATTCAAAGCCAGAGAACATTTAAACTTTCCGAGTTCCCCTTTCGTGTATATATATATATATAGATATGAAATGCATCATAGCAGCTCATATATGTTATAACTTAAACCTGTTTCCATACACTGAAATGAACAAAAAAATATCAAAATGGAAATACACATACACGGCGATGAACAGAAAAGACAGGATAACACAAGGAAAGAAAAAAAAAGACGTCTTGATTTTCAAGAGTTATATAAGCATAGTGCCTACTTTTTCCCCTTCGTCAGGCTGCCACTATGATAAAGCTCACATTAAAAACCAAAGACGGTTATCAAGAATAGCAGTATGAATACAACGTTAACAAAATTGTTAAAGAAATATCTCAGTGACACACTCACATAATATCCCCTATCCCTAAAATGGAGTATTCTTGCAGTAATGGTGAACTGAAAAACAACATCAACAACACACACACACACACACACACACACACACACACAGAGGCACACAAACACACAAGGCCATTCATGCAAATACTTTCATATTCAAGTGCATATGTACTGGAACTGCAGCCCGCGAACAACAATGACGACAAAAACAAAATTTACACACACACACACACACACACTAACAATCAAACACTAGCAGAAAAACATTCAAACACACACAAAACATTCAATAATCAAACACATGAAAAGATAAGCATAATAAAAGAATGGAACACAAAAAGAAGAAAACATGGCCTGGATTATAACATATAATATCTAAAATGAATCACAGCCACAGAAGTACCACCAATCCTAATAATTACCAGGACTACAGTGACAACAATAAAGAAAATATTAAAACTAATATAATAAGTAATAATGAGAAAGAAATATGGCGAAGTCAATTTCCAAAGACAACCGTAAGTGCCATACACTTTACCATATCTAACTAATGCATCCAAAGACAACCGTAAGTGCCATACGCTTTACCATATCTAACTAATGCATCCAAAGACAACCGTAAGTGCCATACACTTTACCATATCTAACTAATGCAGAGTGGCACACGATCGCTACAGCACTAAATGGGATTTTGCTGAAAAAATCCATCTATCATAAACATACTGATTCTGGTTTTTATTGTCCAGCTCTTCTTGCGCATACATACAAAAGACGGAGACAGAGACAAAGCGCACAACACTATCAGTCAAACACTAATCATAGCACCTACTGCAACACACACACACACACACACATACACACACGTGCACGTGCGCACACACACACACCCAAAACACACACACAAACGATGACTTTATTCACACCGACTACCAGAGCATATAACAGGTACATTTTCTGACTACTAACACTCTTTGATTCTTCTTTGGTTTTAACCCTGCAGCCAACACAACTAAACATCAGTCTATACGTTCTTTCTAAGTACAGCAGCAGCAAATAGTGAAGTAAAATACATATGTACAACATGCTTTGACAACTCAATATTCAGCTGACTATGTGCAAGTACAACTCGTATAAAATTACACTCCACACACAATACATACAATACAATTTACAAATAATACTACACAGTCACAACTAGTAAACACAGCGATGTCAAGGTCTGAAATGACTAAACATCACACTTGTATATCCATTCACACAAAACAGATGAAACAAACAGACAAGCGATCAACTCTACACGACAGACCCCAGAGAAGTTCACTGTACTTCACAACACGGTTTCAGTTTCCCAAGATTCTTACTGTATAAAGCCCAGCCAACTACACAGCGCCTCATCAGGGATATAACCTTTTTAAATCGTACACAACATCTGGTTGGTGAAAAAAACTGAAAAAGGAAATTAGGTACACATATCACTATACGCAGTGCGCGCACAACCTTAGGATATGCCCCTGGCGTTGACCACTCCGTTCAATTCATCACAAGAGGATTTCAAAAAACAAACCTGAATACAAATGATGTCTTTGAGCCTAGAATGAATTCCATATGCACTGATGCCATGCGATGGAGAAAATCCAAAATTATCACTGAGACTAAAATGAGCATAGCATTTAGGAAGGTGGTGTGAGTGTGACAACCTAGCTCAGTGACTACAAACTATACCATTACAAAAAGAATCTTTGTTAATTTTTAATTCATCATATATATATATATATACTTTCATTTGCAAATATCAGTAAACAAATTTAAGTTTCTCTGGAAAAGTTCTCAACACACACTGTGTCAAAAACAGTAGCACCAAAGGAATTAATATCTTTATTATAATTGTTATTATGTTTAAAGCCCAGCCGACTGCGCTGAGCCGTATCAGGGTATAGCCATCTCAAGAAGTATGCATCTTGTTAACCCTGAAAAAAAAACAACACCTGAAAAAGAAAATTAAGTAGACACATGAATGTATTTGCACATATAATCTGGGATTGACCATTCCACCCAATCTGCTCCCAGGGAGTTTAAAAAAAACAACTGAATACAAATGTAAAAACATAGTAGACTAAACCATTTTAAGACCCAACTTAAAACCCATCTTCTCCATGAATCTTTCTGTTTACATTAACTTTGTTATACCAACCTGTCCCATCCAGTCTTAGTGCGTTCTTGTAGTGTCTTGTATATATAGATGTTGTAGTGTATTGTATATATAGATGTTGTAGTGTCTTGTGTATATAGATGTTGTAGCGTCTTGTGTATATAGATGTTGTAGTGTCTTGTATATATAGATGTTGTAGTGTCTTGTATATATAGATGTTGTAGTGTCTTGTGTGTATAGATGTTGTAGCGTCTTGTGTATATAGATGTTGTAGTGTCTTGTATATATAGATGTTGTAGTGTCTTGTGTGTATAGATGTTGTAGTGTCTTGTGTGTGGATGTTATTGACAGTGTGTACATAATGTTAATGGGTAAAAATAACGAATGTGTGTTGTATATATAAAATAATGAATGTGTGTTTTATATATATTTCATTTCTTTTTGTATGTGCACTGAGCACAGTTAGCCGCATCATCAATGTACATGAAGTAGTAGTAGTAAAAGTAGTTAGTAGCAGTAGTAATAGTAGTAGTATCAAAACATATAACATCTGGCCTAAATTACCTAGAATTGCTTCTCTATGTCACATTTCTTTAGAACCAAAAGTGCAGTTAATACATATACCCAATTATGAATCCTAAGAGAAAGTATGTAAGGTTTTATAAAAAACATACAGGTGAATGGACCAGCAAGGCAGAAAACAATAGAAAGAGATGACAGAAAGCAAAGGAACAAGGCAGAAACAAAGAGAGTGACAGAAAAGATTAAATTTCTAGCACAGAACTTCCAGAAGGTGGAGATACTATTTATACTGAAAGAGCCCTTGGCATCCCACAGAGGATTAATCCCTTAACTGCATTTCTAAACCAGTAATGTTACTACTAAAATAGTGTACACTATAACAACCTGATATGGGTGTCAAACTATGAGTAAACAGTGCCATAAAAATGGCACAATACCGTTTCCATAAATGCTGTAAATAACTTAATGCCAATATCATATTACTTGATCCTAGTTTCTTGTCAGATTATATACTGTCAATACCATATATGAATTACAAATCAGTTAATACTGGTTATAACAAATGCCACAGACTCCTTAACTCTTTGACTCCCGCAGCCTGTCCACCAGCTTCCTGCATTGCCAACCATGCTAGCAAAACAAAAACCTAACCCTTTGACTGCCTCATTCTATCCATCAGCTTCCTGCAGGAAGCTGGTGGATAGAGTGAGGAAGTCAAAGGGTTAAGTTTTAGCAGTTGGTGGATAGGGTGCGGGAGTCAAAGGGTAATACAAGTACTCTGAAATCTGAATCAAAGTAGACTGTAAGTAGATTCAAACCAAATAAACATAAGAACAGAATTAGAACACATACTTATTATAACAAAACAAGTGTGTGTCTCGTTTAGTTATATCAAATCCATGCTCAAATTCTATTTTTGTGTTTTTCTGGTTCATACTAGTACTCTATTAAATAAACATGTCACTAGATAATAGTACTATATCATAAAACACAAAACTTAATACTAGAACTATATAAAACATGTCACTTGAGACTAGAACTATATTAAACATGAAACTTAATACTAAAAACTAGTACTACATTAAACATGCGAGTTAAAACCAATACTATGAAAATGTTAAACTAAATACAATTACTTTAAAAGCATGTCACTAGTAACCGTACAAAACATCACACATATCAGTAACTAAAGCTGGGTTTCCATTCACAATTTGTCATTTGTTCTACGGAGATTCATCCATCATTGCATTCAGGCAGTCCATAAAATCTCTATATAAACCTGTCAGCAACGATCAGAAAAACTCACTCATGCAAAACCACGGCATGGTTGAAGTCCTGAGGCAAAAACACATGAATAGAGAGAGTTCACCGTCTGCTGATAGCGCGTCTTTCCTTCAGCAAAGTAGAAAAAGGGAAAGACAGAAGAAAAACAAAAGAAAACAGAGAAGAGAAGAGTCAGATTTTCCCCCCCTAAGAGTTCTAGTATTTCTTTGACAGCATGTATGCACACTGTTTTGCTGACACTGTGCAGGTGGTATTTTGCTACATAGTCTGCATGCTCCGTCTTCCATGGGTGTGCATGCCAGGGGTTTTCATGTCACTATAAGCCACTAGACAATGACTTGACTTCTTAGTTCTTCCATATGCATTCTTGAAGTTCTGTGCACACACACAACAAACACACACACACACACACACACACACACACACACACACACACACACAAACTGACAGACAGACATGCACACACACAGACAGAAACACACACACACAAACTGAAAGACACAGACACACACACACACACAGATACACAAAGGAGCTCTGGGCACCAACAGTTCTGCACACATGTTGACCTGGGATAGGAGAAAAACCATCTCCCTTATACCCACCAGGTGGGATGTGCTTAGTCAGAACTGAACCCAGATTCTGGATGTCCCATGTCTTACCCACTTGTGTACCATCCATGTTATGTCTTACCCACCTGTGTATCGCCGCTGTTACGTCTTACCCACCTGTGTATCGCCGCTGTTACGTCTTACCCACCTGTGTATCGCCGCTGTTACGTCTTACCCACCTGTGTATAGCCGCTGTTACGTCTTACCCACCTGTGTATAGCCGCTGTTACGTCTTACCCACCTGTGTATCGCCGCTATTACGCCTTACCCACTTATGTACCACCTATGTTACATCTTACCCACCTGTGTATCGCTGCTCTTATGCCTTACCCACTTGTGTATCACCCCTGTTACTTCTTACCAACTTGTATACCACTCCTGACCCACTTGTACATCACCCATGTTATCACCCCTGTTACATCTTACCCATTTGTACATCACCCCTGTTACATCTTACCCACTTGTATATCACCCCTGTTACATCTAACCCACTTGTACATCACCCCTGTTACATCTTACCCACCTGTACACCACCCCATGTTACATCTTACCCACTTGTATATTACCCCTGTTATGTCTTACCTACTTGTACATCATCCCTGTTACATATTACCCACTTGTACATCACCCCTGTTACATCTTACCCACTTGTATATTACCCCTGTTATGTCTTACCCACTTGTATATTTCCCCTGTTACATCTTACCCACTTGTACATCAGCCCTGTTACATCTTACCCACTTGTATATTACCCCTGTTACGTCTTACCCACTTGTATATCACCCCTGTTACATCTTACCCACTTGTACATCACCCCTGTTACATCTTACCCACTTGTACATCAGCCCTGTTACATCTTACCCACTTGTACATCACCCCTGTTACATCTTACTCACTTGTATATTACCCCTGTTACATCTTACCCACTTGTACATCAGCCCTGTTACATCTTACCCACTTGTACATCAGCCCTGTTACATCTTACTCACTTGTATATTACCCCTGTTACATCTTACCCACTTGTATATTACCCCTGTTACATCTTACCCACTTGTATATCACCCTGTTACATCTTACTCACTTGTATATTACCCCTGTTATATCTTACCCACTTGTACATCAGCCCTGTTACATCTTACCCACTTGTACATCAGCCCTGTTACATCTTACTCACTTGTATATTACCCCTGTTACATCTTACCCACTTGTATATTTCCCCTGTTACATCTTACCCACTTGTATATTACCCCTGTTACATCTTACCCACTTGTACATCAGCCCTGTTACATCTTACCCACTTGTACATCAGCCCTGTTACATCTTACCCACTTGTACATCACCCTGTTACATCTTACCCACTGTACATCACCCTGTTACATCTTACCCACCTGTACACCACCCCTGTTACATCTTACCCACCTGTACACCACCCCTGTTATGTCTTACCCACCTGTACACCACCCCTGTTATGACTTACCCACTTGCACATCACCCCTGTTATGTCTTACCCACTTGTACACCACCCCTGTTATGACTTACCCACTTGCACATCACCCCTGTTATGACTTACCCACTTGCACATCACCGCTGTTATGTCTTACCCACTTGCACATCACCCCTGTTATGACTTACCCACTTGCACATCACCCCTGTTATGTCTTACCCACTTGTATATTACCCCTGTTACATATTACCCACTCGTATATCACCCCTGTTACATATTACCCACTCGTATATCACCCCTGTTACATATTACCAACTTGTACATCACCCCTGTTACAGCTTACCCACTTATATATCATCCCTGTTACATCTTACCACTTGTATATCACCCCTGTTACATCTTACCCACTTGTATATCACCCCTGTTACATCTTACCCACTTGTACATCACCCCTGTTACATCTTACCCACTTGTACATCACCCATGTTACATCTTACCCACTTGTACATCATCCTGTTACATCTTACCCACTTGTATATCACCCTGTTACATCTTACCCACTTGTACATCATCCCTGTTACATCTTACCCACTTGTATATCACCCCTGTTACATCTTACCCACTTGTACATCAGCCCTGTTACATCTTACCCACTTGTATATCATCCCTGTTACATCTTACCCACTTGTACATCACCCCTGTTACATCTTACCCACTTGTACATCACCCCTGTTACATCTTACCCACTTGTACATCACCCCTGTTACATCTTACCCACTTGTACATCATCCCTGTTACATCTAACCCACTTGTACATCACCCCTGTTACATCTTACCCACTTGTATATCACCCCTGTTACATCTTACCCACTTGTATATATACCCCTGTTACATCTTACCCACTTGTATATCACCCCTGTTACATCTTACCCACTTGTATATCACTCCTGTTACATCTTACCCACTTGTATATCACCCCTGTTACATCTTATCCACTTGTATATCACCCTGTTACATCTTACCCACTTGTACATCACCCCTGTTACATCTTACCCACTTGTACATCACCCCTGTTACATCTTACCCACTTGTATATCACCCCTGTCACATCTTACCCACTTGTATATATACCCCTGTTACATCTTACCCACTTGTATATCACCCCTGTTACATCTTACCCACTTGTATATCACTCCTGCTACATCTTACCCACTTGTATATCACCCCTGTTACATCTTACCCACTTGTATATCACCCTGTACATCTTACCACTTTATATCACCTTTTACATCTTACCCACTGTATTCACCCCTGTACATCTTACCACTTGTATATCACCCCTGTTACATCTTACCCACTTGTACATCACCCCTGTTACATCTTACCCACTTGACCTTAATCTATCACTTGACACCTGTTACATCTTACCCACTTGTACATCACTCCTGTTACATCTTACCCACTTGTATATCACCCTGTTACATCTTATCCACTTGTACATCATCCCTGTTACATCTTACCCACTTGTACATCATCCCTGTTACATCTTACCCACTTGTATATCACTCCTGTTACATCTTACCCACTTGTACATCATCCCTGTTACATCTTATCCACTTGTATATCACCCCTGTTACATCTTACCCACTTGTATATCACTCCTGTTACATCTTACCCACTTGTATATCACTCCTGTTACATCTTACCCACTTGTATATCACCCCTGTTACATCTTACCCACTTGTATATCACCCTGTTACATCTTATCCACTTGTATATCACTCCTGTTACATCTTACCCACTTGTATATCACCCCTGTTACATCTTATCCACTTGTACATCATCCCTGTTACATCTTACCCACTTGTAATCATCCCTGTTACATCTTACCCACTTGTATATCACCCCTGTTACATCTTACCCACTTGTACATCAGCCCTGTTACATCTTATCCACTTGTACATCATCCCTGTTACATCTTATCCACTTGTATATCACTCCTGTTACATCTTACCCACTTGTATATCACCCTGTTACATCTTACCCACTTGTATATCACTCCTGTTACATCTTACCCACTTGTATATCACCCCTGTTACATCTTACCCACTTGTATATCACTCCTGTTACATCTTACCCACTTGTATATCACCCTGTTACATCTTACCCACTTGTACATCACTCCTGTTAGATCTTACCCACTTGTATATCACCATGTTACATCTTACTCACTTGTATATTACCCCTGTTATGTCTTACCCACTTTATATCCTGTTACATCTTACCCTTGTACATCACCTGTTACATCTTACCACTTGTACATCACCCTGTTACATCTACCACTTGTACATCACCTCTGTTACATCTTACTTGTATATTACCCCTGTTACATCTTACCCACTTGTACATCAGCCCTGTTACATCTTACCCACTTGTACATCAGCCCTGTTACATCTTACCCACTTGTACATCACCTCTGTTACATCTTACTTGTATATTACCCCTGTTACATCTTACCCACTTGTACATCAGCCCTGTTACATCTTACCCACTTGTACATCAGCCCTGTTACATCTTACTCGCTTGTATATTACCCCTGTTACATCTTACCCTCTTGTATATTACCCCTGTTACATCTTACTCACTTGTATATCACCCTGTTACATCTTACTCACTTGTATATTACCCCTGTTACATCTTACCCACTTGTACATCAGCCCTGTTACATCTTACCCACTTGTACATCAGCCCTGTTACATCTTACTCACTTGTATATTACCCCTGTTACATCTTACTCACTTGTACATCATCCCTGTTACATCTTACCCACTTGTACATCAGCCGTGTTACATCTTACTCACTTGTATATCACCCTGTTAATCTTACTCACTTGTATATTACCCCTGTTACATCTTACCCACTTGTATATTACCCCTGTTACATCTTACCCACTTGTATATCACCCTGCTACATCTTACTCACTTGTATATTACCCCTGTTACATCTTACCCACTTGTACATCAGCCCTGTTACATCTTACCCACTTGTACATCAGCCCTGTTACATCTTACTCACTTGTATATTACCCTGTTACATCTTACCCACTTGTATATTTCCCCTGTTACATCTTACCCACTTGTATATTACCCCTGTTACATCTTACCCACTTGTACATCAGCCCTGTTACATCTTACCCACTTGTACATCAGCCCTGTTACATCTTACCCACTTGTACATCAGCCCTGTTACATCTTACCCACTTGTACATCACCCTGTTACATCTTACCCACCTGTACACCACCCCTGTTACATCTTACCCACCTGTACACCACCCCTGTTATGTCTTACCCACCTGTACATCACCCCTGTTATGACTTACCCACTTGCACATCACCCCTGTTACATCTTACCCACCTGTACACCACCCCTGTTATGACTTACCCACTTGCACATCACCCCTGTTATGACTTACCCACTTGCACATCACCCCTGTTATGACTTACCCACTTGCACATCACCACTGTTATGTCTTACCCACTTGCACATCACCCCTGTTATGTCTTACCCACTTGTATATTACCCCTGTTACATATTACCCACTCGTATATCACCCCTGTTACATATTACCCACTCGTATATCACCCCTGTTACATATTACCAACTTGTACATCTCCCCTGTTACAGCTTACCCACTTATATATTATCCCTGTTACGTCTTACCCACCCGTATATCACCCCTGTTACATCTTACCCACTTGTATATCACCCCCTGTTACAGCTTACCCACTTGTATATTACCCCTGTTACGTCTTACCCACTCGTATATCACCCCTGTTACATCTTACCCACTTGTATATCACCCCTGTTACGTCTTACCCATTTGTATATCACCCCTGTTACATCTTACCTACTTATATATCACCCTGTTACGTCTTACCCACATGTATATCACCCCTGTTACATCTTACCCACATGTATATCACCCCTGTTACATCTTACCCACTTGTATATCACCCCTGTTACGTCTTACCCACTTGTATATCACCCCTGTTACATCTTACCCACTTGTACATCACTCCTGTTACATCTTACCCACTTGTATATCACCCCTGTTACATCTTACCCACTTGTATATCACCCCTGTTACATCTTACCCACTTGTATATCACCCCTGTTATATCTTACCCACTTGTATATCACCCCTGTTACATCTTACCCACTTGTACATCACCCCTGTTACATCTTACCACTTGTACATCACCCCTGTTACTTCTTACCCACTTGTACATCACCCCTGTTACATCTTACTTGTATATTACCCCTGTTACATCTTACCCACTTGTACATCAGCCCTGTTACATCTTACCCACTTGTACATCAGCCCTGTTACATCTTACTCGCTTGTATATTACCCCTGTTACATCTTACCCTCTTGTATATTACCCCTGTTACATCTTACTCACTTGTATATCACCCTGTTACATCTTACTCACTTGTATATTACCCCTGTTACATCTTACCCACTTGTACATCAGCCCTGTTACATCTTACCCACTTGTACATCAGCCCTGTTACATCTTACTCACTTGTATATTACCCCTGTTACATCTTACTCACTTGTACATCAGCCCTGTTACATCTTACCCACTTGTACATCAGCCGTGTTACATCTTACTCACTTGTATATCACCCTGTTAATCTTACTCACTTGTATATTACCCCTGTTACATCTTACCCACTTGTATATTACCCTGTTACATCTTACCCACTTGTATATCACCCTGCTACATCTTACTCACTTGTATATTACCCCTGTTACATCTTACCCACTTGTACATCAGCCCTGTTACATCTTACCCACTTGTACATCAGCCCTGTTACATCTTACTCACTTGTATATTACCCCTGTTACATCTTACCCACTTGTATATTTCCCCTGTTACATCTTACCCACTTGTACATCACCCCTGTTACATCTTACCCACTTGTATATCACCCTGTTACATCTTACTCACTTGTATATTACCCCATGTTTACACATCTTACCCACTTGTACATCAGCCCTGTTACATCTTACCCACTTGTACATCAGCCCTGTTACATCTTACCCACTTGTACATCAGCCCTGTTACATCTTACCCACTTGTACATCACCCTGTTACATCTTACCCACTGTACACACCCCTGTTACATCTTACCCACCTGTACACCACCCCTGTTAGTCTTACCCACCTGTAACCCACCCCTGTTATGACTTACCCACTTGACATCACCCCTGTTATGACTTACCCACTTGCACTCACCCCTGTTATGACTTACCCACTTGCACATCACCCTGTTATGACTTACCCACTTGCACATCACCACTGTTATGTCTTACCCACTTGCACATCACCCTGTTATGTCTTACCCACTTGTATATTACCCCTGTTACATATTTACCCACTCGTATATCACCCCTGTTACATATTACCCACTCGTATATCACCCCTGTTACATATTACCAACTTGTACATCCCCCTGTTACAGCTTACCCACTTATATATTATCCCTGTTACGTCTTACCCACCCGTATATCACCCCTGTTACATCTTACCCACTTGTATATCACCCCTGTTACAGCTTACCCACTTGTATATTACCCCTGTTACGTCTTACCCACTCGTATATCACCCTGTTACACTTACCCACTTGTATATCACCCCTGTTACGTCTTACCCATTTGTATATCACCCCTGTTACATCTTACCTACTTATATATCACCCCTGTTACAGCTTACCCACTTGTATATTACCCCTGTTACGTCTTACCCACTCGTATATCACCCCTGTTACATCTTACCCACTTGTATATCACCCCTGTTACGTCTTACCCATTTGTATATCACCCTGTTACATCTTACCTACTTATATATCACCCCTGTTACGTCTTACCCACATGTATATCACCCCTGTTACATCTTACCCACATGTATATCACCCCTGTTACATCTTACCCACTTGTATATCACCCCTGTTACGTCTTACCCACTTGTATATCACCCCTGTTACATCTTACCCACTTGTACATCACTCCTGTTACATCTTACCCACTGATATCACCCTGTTACATCTTACCCACTTGTATATCACCCTGTTACATCTTACCCACTTGTATATCACCCTGTTACATCTTACCCACTTGTACATCCCCTGTTACATCTTACCCACTTGTATATCACCCCTGTTACATCTTACCACTTGTATATCACCCTGTTACATCTTACCACTTGTACATACCCTGTTACATCTTACCCACTTGTACATCACCCTGTTACATCTTACCCACTTGTACATCACCCTGTTACATCTTACTCACTGTACACTACCCCTGTTACATCTTACCCACTGTACACACCCTGTTAATCTTACCCACTTGTACATCACCCCTGTTAATTACTTCCACTTGACATCACCCCTGTTACATCTTACCCACTGTAACACCCCTGTTACATCTTACCCACTTGACATCACCCCTGTTATGATCTTACCCACTTGTACATCACCCTGTTACATCTTACCCACTTGCACATCACCACTGTTATGTCTTACCCACTTGCACATCACCCCTGTTATGTCTTACCCACTTGTATATTACCCCTGTTACATATTACCCACTCGTATATCACCCCTGTTACATATTACCCACTCGTATATCACCCCTGTTACATATTACCAACTTGTACATCTCCCCTGTTACAGCTTACCCACTTATATATTATCCCTGTTACGTCTTACCCACCCGTATATCACCCCTGTTACATCTTACCCACTTGTATATCACCCCTGTTACAGCTTACCCACTTGTATATTACCCCTGTTACGTCTTACCCACTCGTATATCACCCCTGTTACATCTTACCCACTTGTATATCACCCCTGTTACGTCTTACCCATTTGTATATCACCCCTGTTACATCTTACCTACTTATATATCACCCCTGTTACGTCTTACCCACATGTATATCACCCCTATTACATCTTACCCACATGTATATCACCCCTGTTACATCTTACCCACTTGTATATCACCCCTGTTACGTCTTACCCACTTGTATATCACCCCTGTTACATCTTACCCACTTGTACATCACTCCTGTTACATCTTACCCACTTGTATATCACCCCTGTTACATCTTACCCACTTGTATATCACCCCTGTTATATCTTACCCACTTGTATATCACCCCTGTTACATCTTACCCACTTGTACATCACCCCTGTTACATCTTACCCACTTGTACATCACCCTGTTACTTCTTACCCACTTGTATATCACCCCTGTTACTTCTTACCCACTTGTATATCACCCCTGTTACATCTTACCCACTTGTACATCACCCCTGTTATATCTTACTCACTTGTACATCACCCTGTTACGTCTTACCCATTTGCGTATAACCCCTGTTACATCTTACCCACTTGTATATCACCCCTGTTACTTCTTACCCACTTGTATATCACCCCTGTTACATCTTACCCACTTGTATATCACCCCTGTTACTTCTTACCCACTTGTATATCACTCCTGTTACATCTTACCCACTTGTATATCACTCCTGTTACATCTTACCCACTTGTATATCACCCTGTTACGTCTTACCCACTTGTATATCACCCTGTTACGTCTTACCCATTTGCGTATAACCCCTGTTACGTCTTAGCCACTTGTACATCACCCCTGTTACGTCTACCCACTTGTATATCACTCTTGTTACATCTTACCCACTTGTATATCACTCCTGTTACATCTTACCCACTTGTATATATACTCCTGTTACATCTTACCCACTTGTATATATACCCCTGTTACATCTTACCCACTTGTATATCACTCTTGTTACATCTTACCCACTTGTACATCACCCCTGTTACATCTTACCCACTTGTACATCACCCCTGTTACATCTTACCCACTTGTATATATAACCCCTGTTACATCTTACCCACTTGTATATCACCCCTGTTACATCTTACCCACTTGTACATCACCCCTGTTACATCTTACCCACTTGTACATCACCCCTGTTACATCTTACCCACTTGTATATATACCCCTGTTACATCTTACCCACTTGTATATCACTCTTGTTACATCTTACCCACTTGTACATCACCCCTGTTACATCTTACCCACTTGTACATCACCCCTGTTACATCTTACCCACTTGTATATATACCCCTGTTACATCTTACCCACTTGTATATCACCCCTGTTACATCTTACCCACTTGTACATCACTCCTGTTACATCTTACCCACTTGTACATCACCCCTGTTACATCTTACCCACTTGTACATCACCCCTGTTACATCTTACCCACTTGTATATCACTCCTGTTACATCTTACCCACTTGTATATCACTCCTGTTACTTCTTACCCACTTGTATATCACTCCTGTTACATCTTACCCACTTGTACATCACCCCTGTTACATCTTACCCACTTGTATATTACCCCTGTTACATCTTACCCACTTGTATATCACTCCTGTTACATCTTACCCACTTGTACATCACTCCTGTTACATCTTACCCACTTGTATATCACCCCTGTTACGTCTTACCCACTTGTATATCACCCCTGTTACGTCTTACCCACTTGTATATCACCCCTGTTATGTCTTATCCACTTGTATATCACTCCTGTTACATCTTACCCACTTGTATATATACCCCTGTTTCTTGTGCATCACCCCTCCTTGAAATGTCAGATTGAAAAACAAAAGGCAGAAGAAGGACCCATAGAATCCAAAGGCATCAAACAGCAAGGAGACATCTAGACCAAGTTGATCTGGCCCAACTCTTTCCTTCGCTCTGAGAGAATAATGGATGGCACAAATGAACAAAGAAATGAACACAACAACAACGACAATAGTAACAAAGACCACTAGTACCAACAAAGTCAGTAGCTTTCTCTCTTTAAAATCTTCACACACACAAAAAGTCAAGACCCCCCCGCAAAACCAACCCACACACTCTTCCCTTCCTCCCCCAGACATTTCTTCTGTTTAAAGTCACAAGCAGCACAATGACCACTGTAAAAATGTTCAACTGGCGATTTCCAATCCTCCCCTTCCATCGTGTCTTGCAGAAATACTTTTAAAATAACTGATAGAATTATATATTCTCAATAAAAAATCTATTCATTTAACTATAAACATACAGACTACAAACAAACACTTCTTCCTATTTTTAAGACATACGCGTAGTCTTGTCTCCTTTCGTATTCAGATGCGGCTTATGTTTCTTTCCTTTTTCCTCTCAGTCACGACATATTTTATAGGTACATATTTATATACATTTATGCAGCCAGAATAGTCAAGGAGGAAACTACATCACAAACAAGTGACACAAGATAATAAATATACCCGTCTAACACAAGGTAGACAAATGCAACAATAAAAATGCAAATAAAACAGAAAAAGACAACCTCCACACACACATATATAAGAGGGTTCATTACGCACTAAGGCCATTATCAATATACCTACTTAACACACACACACATACATCTCTAAAAAGCAAGATTTACGCTTACCTGACTCAAAACAGACTAAAAAATCAGAGCAGGATGAACAAGAAAAAAACAAAAGAAAAGTTCCTGAACAGGTTTAATCAGCTATGAGATCAACTATTACTGACGACAATAAAACACAAGCTCCCTGATAGATTAAATAGGATGGAACCCAACTGTAAATCATTTCAGATACAAATTATAAGTCACAGGATGGAAGCTGACTGTAAGGCATTTAAGATAACAGCTATAGGAAGGAACATAACGTAAATCAAGTAAGATATCAGCCCCACGATGGAAGTAGGCTGTAAATTGGTTAAGATAAAAAAACTAGGGGATGGAATTCAGCTGTAACTCATTTAAACCACAAAACCGCACAATGGAACTGAGCTGTAACTTGATTTAAAACACAAAAACACACAATGGAACTCAGCCATCTCATTTAAAGCACAAAACCACACAATGGAACTCCAATGTACAGTTAATTTTAAACACAAAACCACACAATGGAACTCTAATGTACAGTTAATTTTAAACACAAAACCACACAATGGAACTCTAATGTACAGTTAATTTTAAACACAAAACCACACAATGGAACTCTAATGTACAGTTAATTTTAAACACAAAACCACACAATGGAACTCTAATGTACAGTTAATTTTAAACACAAAACCACACAATGGAACTCTAATGTACAGTTATATTTTAAACACAAAACCACACAATGGAACTCTAATGTACAGTTAATTTTAAACACAAAACCACACAATGGAACTCCGATGTACAGTTAATTTTAAACACAAAACCACACAATGGAACTCAAACTATAACTGACTGAAATAAACTATACGATAGAGCTCATCTGTAAGTCAATATCTGAGACATAAATCAATGGATGGAAAGCGAATGTAAATCGTTCAAGGTACTATGAAGCTCAGGATGGAATTCAACTGTAAATCAGTTCGGATATTATACACGGTACAATGTAAAATTCAAACCTAAATCATTCAGTTGTAAACCATAGGATAGAACTGACCTAAAATCATTTAAGACATAAAGCACAGGATGGAACTAACCAGTAATTTATTTAAGATATAAACCGCAAGACGGAACTAACCAGTAAGTTATTTACGATATAAACCACAAGATAGAACTAACCAGTAAGTTATTTAAGATATAAACCACAAGACAGAACTAACCTAAAATCATTTAAGATATAAACCACAAGATGGAACCAACCCTTCTGTAATTTAAGATATAAACCGCAGGATGGAACTAACCAGTAAGTTATTTACGATATAAACCACAAGATAGAACCAGTAAGTTATTTAAGATATAAACCACAGGATAGAAGTAACCAGTAAGTTACTACCCAGTCAGTCGTTTGAGATATAAACCGCAGTATGGAAATAACCAGTATGTTATTTGAGATATAAACCACAGGATGGAAATAACAAATAAATCACTTATAAACCACACAATAGAACTAACCAGTTATTTAAGATATAAACCGTACTATGGAACTAACCAGTCATTTAAGATATAAACCACAGCATGGAACTAACCAATCATATAAGATATAAACCACTAGACTGAAGTAACCAGTCACTTAATATATAAACTGCAAGATGGAACTAACCAATCATATAAGATATAAACCACAGAGTGGAACTAACCAGTAACTTGAGTAAGTCATTTAAGATATACACCGCAAGGCAGAACTCAGCTACAAGTTATTTCAACCATATAAACTCCCTCAGAACAGACTAAAACAGAAAAGTATAAAGATAAAGTGTATGATTAATAAAAACACTTCAATACAAAAACTATTACCCAGAGACAGACATTCTAAAAACAAACCCATAAAAATCTCATGAACAGGCAGATGAAGACTTGAGGGTCTCGAAATTCCTCTTACCCCACCCCAAATCATGAATTACATGTTACTGAACATTGTACATCCATATGTAGGAATACATAAAAACGGCGAGGAAAAAATCAAAACATCTCAGCAACAACAAGCACACATATACAGACAAAAACAACAACAACTATAACAACAAAACAATCAACAAACAAGCTACCTAAATCGTGATATGAACTGTAAATAATATACAGCTGATTATCTATGCAATAATTAATTACTCACACTCTGGACTATAGTTTTCTCACACAAGTTATATTTTTGATCAAAATATACTATATATCGTATAATCTATTATCACAGGGCTATTTCATGATATTTCACAAATATTACCTTTTTTTTTTAACTGTACACACAATCAAATGATAAGAAAAAAAAAGCAACACAACTTTGGGGGAGGCCACACACACACACACACACACACACACACACACACACACACACACACACACACACACACACACACATAAAAGGAAAAAGAAATAAAAGGACACAGAGAGAAAAAAACCATGTTTTGTTGCTTTTTCTTTTCAACCAGTGAGTGAATACAGCTGTACATTTGTGAAGAATACTGTGTGCTCTTTTTTAACATAAAGTTCATGTGCTTCTATAAGTAAATAAAGTGTAAGTAGTATACTTTGTGCATTTTAGTAAAATACTGTCGATGGACTATCATCAGTTTGGTATTGTGCATGCACACACACCCCTCTCATCATTTTTTGAAGGAATGAGCAAGCACACACACACACACACAACACACACACACACACACAATTATTTGTATTTTCATAGCACACAGACAACAAAAAGGCCTCCCTTCACAGACAAAAACCCCACAAAAAGGCCTCCCTTCAAAAAATATGATATGAAGGAAAAAAAAACACTCAGAACAAAAGAACAAAATGGTTGTCAGGGTAATGACTAAACCTTTCTAAACAGAAAAGAAGAAGAACAATATCTGAAACACATAAAGAAGAAAAGAAAATTAGCAATTGAAAAAAAAACAACAACAGATCTCTAAGACTGTCCAATGTTCCAGTGCACACTGGACATTCAAAACCAACTGTATGGCTCTTCTGAAATGGCACTTTTCTGAGAACTCTCCAGAACTGAAAAATCATCATTCAAACGTTTCCCATGTCCCATGTTGATAAAAGTAGACTATATTATACATCTCACGGTACCTCAGGTTTGGTTTTCTCTAGCATTTCCAAGCA
Organism: Monoplex corrugatus; assembly: GCA_030674185.1. Classification (NCBI taxonomy): domain Eukaryota; kingdom Metazoa; phylum Mollusca; class Gastropoda; order Littorinimorpha; family Ranellidae; genus Monoplex; species Monoplex corrugatus. The sequence goes on from JAPXFY010000033.1 coordinate 44,757,509, forward strand.
AGAGATCAATTCTAGTTGGGGTCTTTGGTGTTAGTGGTTAAGACAGCTGTCATTAGATGGTAGAGGTAGTGGTCACCTTATCAGTGTGGACTTTCACTCTGTCTAGCTCCACAACTAAGCAATCACTAATTAACAGAGGGCTTTCTACACAATGTCTTTGGTAAGGTAGATCAGAACAGGCACTATTCAACTCCACCAAACTGACCCGGCAACAATGCAGGATCTCCTCCCATGGGTGGTCTCATGGCAGCTTGACACCTCTGGGTCTTGTGGGTTTCCCAGGGTACTGGAATTTCGAATAAATAGACGTGGGCTTGGTGATGTGTTGTGGAAGCAAAATTAGTGGTGTGAGATCAACACCACTGTGATGAAACGGAAGTTAGGTCAGGGTTTGGGGAGAAAAAAAATGACAGACTATACACACTGCTGGCAGCTAGAGTTTTCTTTCATAAAGCAGAAAAGAAAATATTCTCATCACTGTATACCAAGCAGTCTGAATGTTCTGACATATCAAATTTACGATGCAACACCAAAGCATTTCATTCCTTAACTTGTCTGATATGTTACCAAAGCACTTTATCCATCAAAGCAATGTACGATATAATTTTATCAATGTCAAACAACAGGCATAATATGTCACCCAAGCTTTTCAATACTAGTGAAAGTGTTGTATTTCACAAATGTATATCTAAAGGGGAAAAAAAAGACCAATGAAGGACATGTGAAGCACTTTAAAATAAAAAGAAGAAAAAAGAAAAATGGTGTTCCATGTACCGACATGCAACTGAGGAAGGAAGAAAAAAAAAAGAAAAGAAAAGCAAAAAGTGAAATGGTCATTTCATCGTCAAACTATGTTCATTCCCTTAAGACAAAATCCTAGCAATGAACACAGAGTAAATTATACTCAGTACAGAAAAAAGCCAGCTGTAGAGACCAAAGGCACAGAAATCACCATAAAGTGAACTCTTGGACATGAACACAAACCTTAATGTCAGCTGAGAGAGAAACAACAAAGATTTTTTTAAGACACTGGAAGTGTTTTTGACAACAAGTTCAAGGCAAACGTCAGACCACCGGGAAGTTGGCAGTACCCAGACAAGTGACCACATAAGAGGAAATGGCCGCAGATGGTGGAAAAGGATTGCTGGCCAGTACTGATGGGATTGGAAATTCAGAGACACAAAACCTCTCTCCAAGCAAAGAAACATGGAAAAAAACAGAATACAAATGAACTTTTCTTTCACGTTGTTGATTGTCCACAGTTTCTCGTTGTTAGTTCATTATCTTTTTTCATTGTAGTTTTCATCTTCCACCTCTTGATACTTCAAGGTGCTTTCAGTTCCTTCATGGGCAAATTGCTTCTCTACACATTTTTTATGATTATACTATCATTATCATCATCATTATTATTATTATTATCATTATTATTGTTGTTGTTGTTGTATTTTTCATTATCACAATTATAAATGGAACAGACAAGAAAGATGGACATTTTTGGCTAGACAATTTCAGAACATTTGGGGGGGTGGGGGCAGCAAACATACAAAAAGAAGCAACCCAAACACGAGAACACCAAATTCAGGAGTAAAGATGCACAGCAAAAGACACATTGTTGAACCAGCTGAACTGGATGGATGAACCATCTTATTTGACTGATTATGGGATGTGGTTACAAGATTCACCATTTTTCACCTCTGACCCCTGCCATGGCATAAAGGGTGCATGGTCACCGTTTCAGAAGACAACAATAGTACTACAATATCAACTGATAATCAAAGAAGACATCACGTTCTATGACAAACACAAAGTTACAGGTGGCACTGATCTGCGGTGATGATACTCTTAGGTCCTAAGGGAGATCACCCTGAATTTGACATGGTAAATCCTTTGTCACAGGAAATGGTCCAAATACAAATAACTATATTCAGGAAGAAATATTTCAATCATTGTCACATATGCTCTGAGCTACTTTTTCCTACTATTACGAAATTTGCCAAATTCAATGGCATTAGCCCTTTCCTTATGACAGTTGAGGGTAACAATTTATAGAGATCAAACAGTATCTTTTACTGCGCATCTTCGTGTCCTGAATTTGGAGATCTTGCCTTTTAGTTGTTGGTTTTCTTTCTTTCTTTATTACAAGTGTGTATCAGTCTTCTTTCATCAACAAAGAATCATTCCCGTCACATTTTTGTGTGTACGTAGTTCTGATTTACTTAAAACGCTTGTGCTTGGGTCCTGTTTTGATTTACCTTAACTTTGACTTACCTTAATAAAACAGTTGTGCTTTGTGATCAGTGTCTGGTTCTGATTTACCTTAACCCTTTGACTCCCGCACCCTATCCACCAGCTGCAAAAACGTAACCCTTTGACTCCCTCACCCTACCCACCAGCTTTCTGTAGGAAACTGGTGGACAGGGTGAGGGAATCGAAGGGATACGTTTTTTCTTTGCTAGCACGGTTGGCAATGCCGGATGCTGGCTGACGGGGTACGGGAGTCAAAGGGTTATGTAAACAGTTGTATTCTGCGATCAGTGTCACGTTCTGATTCACCTAACCAAACGGTTGTGCTTTTCAGTCGGTTTGATTCAAAACCACATCAATTTTTTCTTCAAATGGTCAATTCAGTCACCGACATTCAAACTTACCACACATGCCTGTGTTCTAAGCACCAGCGCTAAGTAGAAGCCATTCACATCAATGAAGACACAAGACAATAAATGTCCCCACGTATAACAACCAAAAAAACCCAACACGAATAAAGTCAATTAAAGTCATGGTTCCATGCAAAACAATAACACACGATAATACACAAAATTCACTGTCCACTCGTCAAACTAGAATACAAAATATAAAGGACAAGATAGGTGCAGTGCACACACTCCTAACAAACCCTGAAACGGGAAGTCTCAAAACGTGGGGACGTGAAATGGGGACGGGGAAAGAAATCACTCCAGTGACTGACTAACGCTCTCAAAAAAAAAAAAAAAAAAAAAAAGTGAGGCAGATTACAGCATCTAAACATTTCACAGGTCTAGACACTCAAAACGCCACACTCAGATCTAGGTAAGTGATGACGACACACAGGTTTAAGTGAGAACAATGCAGCATTCAGATCTAAACACATGGAGATCCAAGCACCAATTTTCAGATCCGAAGACACAACTGCAGTAACCCACTGCTATCAACGCCTGCAGTTTTCAGATCAAACTATCAAACTGCAGCAACAGATCCAAATAAACAATGGCGGCGTTCAGATCCAATCACAGTTTTCAGATCCAAAGATACAATGGCGGCACTCAGATCCAATCACAGAATCGGATCCAA